>JAIPRL010002900.1:0-52985 GCA_025469235.1 Pemphigus obesinymphae | reverse complement strand
TAAAATTTCATAGATACATCATTAATAGATAAGTCCTCATCACCTTAATCTGGCTTCCTCAAAAACACCTTCATACCACTCTTGCTGTTTTGCAAGAGGATGAACTTTATTATGTATTTAGTAGGTAGGTACACATTTCTCGAATCCGTAGTGCACACTTTCAATTTCGGATTACACACTTTGTGTCGGGGTTCACTAAAAAATAGGGTCTGGACTACACACAACTTGTCTTGTCGGTCACCATGAAAGCGACGTTCAATACTAAGCGTCTTATACATTGTGCCACCATAATCGTATTTACTCAGTTTTGTGCCTATGAGAAATTGGCTTTAGAAGCCAATGACGAGCAACTACTTCAGCTTTATTTCCCCGTTTCATCACACATAAATGATTTATACAGAACAAGTATAATATTGCAAATTAATTTTGTTTTCACGGTACAGAGGATAATGATGAAGTTTGAAACTTAATTTTACCGTATTCATGACAGCATTAAATTGCAGTAGAATTGACTTAGCGCTTTTGATACTAATGAGGGATAGAATAGTGTTTCTGGTGCATATTATTCGTCGCATATTGCTTGAACGTTCGTTATACATTATTAAAAACGAATTCATTATCATTGGCCATTTTTTTCTGAAATATAAAATATTAAAAAATACGTGCCTAAAATATCCATGTATTTATTCTAAAATTCATTAACTGTTATCCTTTAAAAAAGTTCATGTAATGATTTAAAATAAATTTTTCAAATGGAAACCACTCTCTTATACTATACGAGTAGTTTTTTTATTTATTCTAATTTATATATTTATGAATTATAATAATATAGATATAAATAAAAACCCAATTTCTACAAAATAATTTGTTTTTATTTAACAAAATACGTATTTCTAAAACAATGTTTTTATCTTCAGTGTTAAACAACTACTAGTCTTGTTATTTTGGGCTTGCCCCATTTGTAAGAATAAATTAATAAATAAATAATGAAATGGGTAGAAAATTTAAATTATCTGAAATTGAATACATAGATTTTATTATTAGACTATTGTTTTATTTATTGTTTAGATTATAAATATTATTTATAATAATAGCAAGAAAATGTTTAATAATAATTTAAGTAAATTATTAAAAAAAAAGTCATGCGTTTTTTTTTCACAAAAATTCAATTATATATGGAAATTATACGACCAATAGTCATGTATGGATAACAATGCTGGCCTCAAAATCTTTGAGAGGAAGATTCTATGGAAAATATATTGATCTATTTTTGATCAAACACACAGGTATGGAGAAAAAGACACAATTAAGAAATGTAGGATATGTTCAAAAGACCAAATATTGTGAACGAAATATTAAAAGGAGGAAGTTAGAATGGGCAGGTCACACGTGTAGTAAACAAAATTCCACAATACAAAGAGTGCTCCAAGAAAACCCAAGAAGCAAATGGCTTTTAGGTAGACTAAGGCTATGTTAGGAGGACTGCATTAGAAAAAAACTTTTTAAATATCAAAGAAGACTATAAAGACCGTGACTGGAAGGAGTAAGCGGAGAATAGAGAAGAATGAAAGAGGATTTGTATAAGATATAGAAAATGGTCTTAAGGCTCAAAAAAAAAAAAATGCATATATATATTAAAAAAAAAAAATTATAATAATGTAATATGTAATATAATATTTGTAATTGCTATTTTTACGTCCTGTTCTCTAACAATTGATAACATATAATATTTAATATCTGCAAACTTATAAGTTTATTAGTAAAAATAGTACAGCATCATAAATTCCAAAAAAGACATCAAGTTTTAAATTTGTAAATGTTTGTAGTTTTAAATTTGAATTTAAGATTTAGTGGTATTTGTTATTATAAATAAAGACCAAGCCCACACAGCTTATCAATGTTATCAATCATAGCCAATCAGAGAATAGGACGTGAAAATAGCCACTTCTTACAATATTAGGTATATAAAATATTTAATCTAAATCATGTTGAGTTTTATGATATAGTTGGCATACGCTGTCACATTGCACAATTATTAAATATCAATTTTAACAAAAAATAATAATAATTAGTATAATACAGTAAGATTGATATAGAAAAAAAAGACACAATACATAAAAAATTATTAAAACTCAAATATAAATAAACACAAATACGTTAAACAATACTCCATATTATGGTTGATAATATTTCACAAATAACTAAAAGTAATACAATTTAAAATATTGATGGCTACATGGCTAAACTTTGTAAGTTTATTTATCAAATTCTACAAGATAAGAAAAAAAAATATATATTATTATTATCAATTTTAAGAGTAAAGAGCATTGAATTAGTTTATGATGACAATATGGTTTTATTTTATTTTTTTATGTATGTATACACTTTTTTGGATAGAAGTGATTTGAAAAAAGTTTTTTGATCAAAATTTTTGTTGGTAGCAACATTTTCTCATGGTTTTCTTTAGTGTAAAAAAAACTACCAAAAATAACTAAAAATTTAAAAATTATAACTTCAGAAATTTAAAATGTACACAAAGTATTAGATATAACATTAGATTAATGTGGTAAATTTTTAAAACTTTGTCTATTTTGCAGTTATTTTTATAAAATTTTGAAGTTTAATTAGTTTTTTATGCATTTGTATACATTTTTTTGAGTTACTAATTTATTGTAGTTTTTTTGAGATTTTCTCACTAGTTTTGTTAAGAGGTCACAACACCAACGAAAAATCGACCTTAAAGCGTGACAAAACTGTGGGATTTTGAAAATTAGGATTTCAATTCTGAATTCATCAGTTTGTCTTCTAGGGATTGATCGAGGCGTTTAATTTTATTTTATTTTTAATTGTGTTATTTATCTTAAAAATCAAAATTTTTAAACATAGATTATATTTTAATCTGTAATAATAAAGAAAAATGCCTCCATCGATCCCTAGAAGACAGGCCAACACATTCAAATCTGTTTACAGATCGTAAATCCGACTTTCCATAGTTTCCCAGTAATTTGTTATAAATCAGAAAATTATATTATATCAAACTTCACACAGAATAGATTTATTAAAATAAATAATTTATTATTACTTTAGAATTCATACATTCATCACTAGTATCCTATCCGATGAATGAAGTGCTTCCACCCCTAGTGACTGGCCTATTTAAATTTTTGTTATTAAATATTTTTAAACATGTAGGCTATCTTTTTTATTAATATTATTAGGTATCTATTATGTACAAATGGAAAAAGACAAAAAAAAAAAAAAATCATTATTATTTTTAAATAAAATAATAGAATATTATGATCAATGAATAACATTAATAATAATGTTATCAGCTCACTTATGAGAATTGTTTATTTAGATACGAGTTTTTGTTAATATTCACAAGAAAACACAGTAAAATTTAAATTTGAATTTTAACTTGAGAAGTTTTGTCATAAAGCCGACAATATATTAAAAGTATAAGTTAATAGATAATATTAAGTCATGTTTTATAGTATTGGTACAAAATATTAACAGATTCATAAATTGTAATGATACCGTTTAACGCAACTTTGTATTTATATAATATAAATCAATGGACCAGCGATGCCTGTGAACAAATTAAAAACAATGCATTGATGAATTTTCATAATAGATATAGCTATTTCAATTATTTGCTAATGATTGATGAATATTTCTGGGCTGGTAATAAGACCACAGATAGTCTCATCTATAATATTATCTTAACTACATATTAAAAATTTTCTTACCAAATCATTTATCATAATTCCTTTCCCATCAGTGATCACTCACTACGTTCACGGGATGGGCTTGGACTACGTTTTGGTTTTCTATGTAATCTGTTTTGAGATGATCTAGCCCTCTCTGAAAAATAAATTATAGCATAATAAACTAAAAATAAAATGTAAGTTTTATAAGTTACCTCTCATTGCATTAGAACTCTTGACTTGAATTCCATGTAGCATACTCTGCAAAGAACTTATTAATAGTTTACAGCGGTCATCACTAATAGCCATAGAATCTTTAATCAATGATATTGCTTCAACCAAAACTGTAATAGCCTTTGAGTAATTACCAACAGAAGAAGCACCAGCAGCTTGTATTATAGCAGAATTAGCTATTTCAGACATATCTTCAAATGTTTCAGTTTCTTCAGATTTTTCAGGCATTTCATTTTCATCACTCATATTATCGTAACCATTTACTTCATTATCTAATGATCTTTGAGATGAGCCACTTGGTTGCTGGGGGAATGTAGAATTAACAGGCGGTGCTGGTACTGAATCAGAACCATGTGGCTTTATTGGAACTGGATCTAAAATAATCATAAAAATATAATATAATAAACTAATAGTGTGTATTATTAAATAATTGTAATATAAAAATATTATATATTTTATTTATGAACTTTGAAAATACATACTTTGAACAAGTGGAAGACTTTGCACTCCAAGATATTGTTCACGTAATACATGCTCAGAGCGTTGAAAAGTCATTAAGTTTGGCAATTCAGGAAACATTCTAGGAGGACGATTCCAAGTATCAAATAGACTTCCAAATTCTGGTGGATAATTTAATCTTGGAGGACTACTAGGTGTTAGTAGATTAAGAGATCTTAGTAGATCTGAAGGTCTTGGTGGATCACTAGGTCTCGGTGGGTTACTAGATCTTGGTGTACCACTAGCTCCGGGTCGATCATTAGATTCTGTTATACCACTAGGTCCTGATGGACCACTAGGTTCTTGTGAATCACTAGATCCTTGTGAATGACTAAGTTCTCGTAAATTACCAAGTCTATTTGAACCACGATGTCTTCGTGAACCTCGTGGTCGATGCCTGACCTATTAGATATCAAAAAATTGTAGCTAAAAATACATATATATATTAACCCTAGAATGCTATCTATTTGTTAATTTATATTGAATATTTTTAACAAGTTTATTGTATGCCCTTCTAACCCAGACATATATTTTGTTAAGTTATTCACAAAAAAAAAAAATTAAAATTAAAATTTGATTCACATCGAGCGAGTTATTTAATTTAAAGCATCTATTGACTGTAAATAAATGTTAAAAATATTTTTAATTATTTGACATTTACATAGATATACCTACTTTATATTATGATATGGATTTCAAATAGGTATATTTCAAACTATATTCATTTTATTTTTATTATTATTACGTGTATAAATAATAATTTAGGCACTAATTTAATAAATATAGTAAAGAAAAAAAATCACTATAATTTTAATACATTTATACAAGAATAGTTAGCGATAAAGGTGTAAAAATAAGATATTAGTATTCTAGGGTTAAGAGGATGTCACATTTTGAAGGGGTTCTGTATAGGTAATTTTTTAGATATTTTAAGAAAAATACAAATTTAATAATCAAAAAATATTTTAATATAATTTAAAAGTAATTAAAAATTATCTTGTGTCAATACTATTTTTTTATTGTGGTGTAATCACAATATTTGTTTTAAAATATGTTTACGAAAAACAAATAAAGCTTTCTAAAGTTTTAAACTTTTTATACAATTTGTAGATAACAAAATTTCAGAGATAAAAAGAGTAAAAAGAGTTTTAAAATTTTCTAAATATTAAGCTCAATATTGAAGGTACAAAATATTTTTTTTCCCCCATTTTTAAAACTGTACAATATAATTTTAAAAAATGCTGATGAGGTTATCTCCAAAATGTTGTTTTCTATTAATTTTATAAAAAGTGTTTTAACTCTAAAATTATTTTAAATGACATTTCATTTGTTTTGCGCAAACATGTTTTTACCGTTGAAAATATTCAGTGTGACATCCTCTTAATATATTTAAATAATTATTATAAAATTACCTCTACAATTATTTTTATTTCTAAGTTATTGTCTTCACTTCTATATCGATCTACTGATCTTTGGATTTCCATTTCTGGTTCTTGGAATTGTATTCCTTGTCCTTGGGATTGTCTTTCTGGTTCTTGAGGTTGTATTCCTGATCTTTGGGGTTGGATTCCTGGTCCTTGGAGTTGTATTCCTGATCCTTGTGGTTGCATGTTTGCCTCGTGTGGTTGTATTCCTGATCTTTGGGGTTGGATTCCTGGTCCTTGGAGTTGTATTCCTGATCCTTGTGGTTGCATGCCTGGTTCGTGTGGTTGTATTCCTGATCTTTGGGGTTGGATTCCCGGTCCTTGGAGTTGTATTCCTGATTCTTGTGGTTGCATGCCTGGTTCATGTGGTTGTATTCCTGATCTTTGGGGTTGGATTCCTGGTCCTTGGAGTTGTATTCCTGGTCCTTGGGGTTGTATTTCTGGTCCTTGGAGTTGAATTCCTGGTCTTTGGGGTTGCATTATTGGTCTTGGAGGCTCTAAATTGTTTCAAATGAAAAAAAAAATTATAAAAAAATATAAATAATACAAAGGGACTTATATTAAATAAAAATAATTACCCATTTGTTGGTAAGGTCCATTCCACGGTTCTTCATAAGAATGAGGTGGTCCTTGTTGACGAAGACCAAAAGAACCACCTTGTTGTATTGGTACTCCATATCCGTAGTATTCCATACCCATCTGTGGCTGCATGCCTTGATGTAGTTGTTGCACACCTTGCATTGGCATTCTATATCTTATATTTTGCATCATAGGTTGCTGAAATAATTTTGAAATGTATTTTATTATTATAGTATGTATATATTTTATGGGTAAAAATGAGATAAAAAATAACCTAATAATCATTATCTATTTTTCATTGTATCATTATATTTTTATTATTTTTATTTTTAATTGCATTTATATGTCTAATCCTCTATTGTTGTTTTATTTCAGAAACCCCAGAAACTTGATATACCTATATATTATATATTTTTGTATATATTAATAATTACTAAGGCAGAAGACTTGTAACATTTGCATACTTGTTTTACACAGTTGTCAAGATAACCGAGTAAGAAATAAATACGTTTTATGTTTGGACGAAGCAAGGTATGTAATTTATTTTGAATGTAAATGCATATTTTTCTCATACTTCTCAATTTTTGGTTAAATAATTCAGGAATTTTAAATTAAATATTAACATGGTTAGATGAATGTATAGTATTATTCTGTGAAAGCCCATATAACCGTGGCAGATATAGCAAGCATAATCATTAATAAATATAATATGACAATATAATGCATTATACTTCATAGTAATGCATAAGATATATAATAAAATTCGTAATCAATTAACAAAAATCTTTAAAAATTAATTTTAAGTGCATATCCGCTTGCATATTTTATGGTTTTTTAGAGCTAAAAATCCCCTGCCCTAGTAATTACTATTATACCTACTTATTTTTTTACTATAGACAATTTCTCTTAATGTTGTAATTAAAACAGATTTTTAAATATAAATTCCAAATTGATTTACAAATTGTGAACCCTAAAGCTGAATTTAGTATTTACATTGTTCAATTTATTTGTCCAATCTATTTAATAATTAATATTGAATCATAAATATATTATTTTAAACGTGTTTAATGTTTCAATGTGATTCAACAATGTATCAACGTTCTATCAATGTTAACAATGATCGTATATTCATTAGTTCGACGATGAAAAATGATTGAAACAGTGTCTACAGCATTCACTACCATTCACTTTGTATGAAGCAACTTTAACGTTAAACGAAAGTAGAAATGTATTCATTTCTACTTTCAACCTAACCTAACCACAAATTTCATCACGTAAATTCAGCATGTGGTAGAAGCAGTGCTCGAATTGGCAAAATAGAAGAAGCGGTACCTACTCTCAGGTTTTCAATAAATGAGAGTTCCCTCAAACTATGTAACTCGTATACCGTAAAAATAATTAGCAAGGGTGCTCTCAATACATTATAAATTAGTAGAGAAGCTCCGTCCCTTTGCGCACTCCCTTCCACCAATTTGAGCACTGGGTAGAAGATGTAAAATATAATTATACAAAAATAGTAACTAATAATCGAAAATTGAATATAAATTGGGGCTGTGAAGGACGAGAAGTATTGAAATAATATTAAATATTACCGGATGGCCACCGTCAGTGGACGCGCGCATAAAAAAGAATAACCATTAACCCGAATATCCACCCCGATCCAGTTCTAATACCGAACGGACGGGCCCGTGCGACAAACATGGCGAACGCGCGTCAACCCAGTCGATGGCGACGCCAAGACGGTAGCTCACTGTAGGTTTTGCGTACGCGCGTGATAGTTACCGGCATGAAGTTGTCCGGTAAAAATTGCTGGCCAAAACCGTCGACGCCCGTCATGTTGTTTGCACCGTCAGGCATGTTCGCCATTTTATTCGGTTGCAGTGCTTGAGAACGTTGAAAAACAAGTAAAGCCGAATGATGCACGAGAACCTACAGTCATCAACGAGAAAATGAACGCGCACGCACACCGGTCGGGCAAACGGTCTACGGCTCTACGTTGTCGCGTGGTGGGGGGACTTGTAGCGCGCCGATTTTCGTTGTTTACAAGACGGGACAATGGAATCGGTCGGTCGGCGGTGGGTGACACAGGAGATAGGCGGTACGCATACAGTGTGTGTGTACGGGTGAGCGAAAAAGATTTCCGTCGTTACGTAAGGAAGGCCAGTGAAGATGTATTTTCTAAGATGGGGTCACACCGCCCCTCGTCATGGAACAAACGAGCCTACAATGTCGAATATCAAAACCACTGTTGTTTACCTTTTACTACCTTGTATTTTTTTTTTTTTTTTTTTTTCTGTTAAGGGTCATTATCTCCAATTTAATTAAGAAAAATGAACTATTATATTTTAATTCTGTTTTTCGTACATGTTAATATAAGTACAAGACATTTTTTTAAAAAATTATTTTAAAACAAATCGGCGGCCGAGTGGCTAATGAAAGGAGACTTATTTTTTAATTTTTAATGACTTCCACGGACGACCACCTGCCAGGCACGTATCTTAGATACGTATCTTGATCATAGTTTTAGGAGGGGGGGTGATAAATTTTTAAAAATATTCTAGACCCGAAAATGTACCTATATATACAAACTAATAGTACCTAAACTAATAATACAAATATAAAATGTACACATAATAAACTCTTGTAAATAAACAAATGCATTTTAATAAGCAATATAATTTTAGTTTTTTCATTATTAAGTCTATTTTTCTTTTTTCATTTTAGCAAAATTTTGTACTATTTTTTTACTGAAATGACTATTTCTCTGATAAACCAGATAACTATTTTCTCAACTAATAAATTTAATAGGTTTCCTACCTGAAGGCCCTTTTGGCAGGCAACTCGTTAGCATATTATTCCTGCTAGAAATTTTCATTTATTCATAATAATAGATGTAAATAACTAAAACAGACAACAGCAAATTTGATTTTTCAGTTAACGGGTAGCACAATATTATCGCACCAATAAATTTCACCGTTAAATAATGATGAATTCACGGCGGAGGATCAGTTAATATTAGTTTTATTTTATAAAATATATCCCATTTTTATTAAAATCACCGAAATTTGTTTTGTTATTTTATAAAATTATAATAATTAATAACGGTTCTTAAAGTGCTATAGTGGTGGGGTATTATTATATAATTATATAATACAATTAATTAATGATCTAATTTGGTATAATATCATATGGACTTTGGGGGAGGGGTGATCGTTCCTATCGCCCCCTTCAAATACGTGTATGCCACCTACAGGTCAAAATTTTCAAAGTAAAACAAAAAACGAAAAATATTTTAAAAAAAAATACCAAAATCTAGTAGAGAATATTGTAGACTACAATAATTAATATTTTTTTACCGTCATCCTATTTTTGAAACATAAAATCTTAAAAAAGTCGTTAATTTTATAAAAATACCGTTTTTGAGGGATTTTTACAGATGGCATAACATAAGTTATATTTGTGATATCGAAAAATATAACCACAGAATATAACAAAGGTATAGCGGTAAATCACAGATAATTTTATTTAGTATTGTGTACAAAGTTATCTTCTGTGGCCACAGAAAACATTTTTCTTGTATGACGGTTTGTTAACAACAACAAAAATTGGTACCGACACTATTAACCGTGATCTATTTTTATACTATTAGGTTTTTATTTTTCTTAAAATTTCTTAAAAATTGGCTATGTGGTATATTCTTAATACAAAAGCATACATATTGCATTTATTCTACAGTTGGTTAAACTTATACCCCTTAATGTATTCAATTTATATATCAGTGTATCTGGGGGGTCACATGTAAGGGCTCTAATATACCTATTTAATTAAATTAATTAAATTAATTTATTTTGGTTTATTTTTGAAAGAAATTTAACATAGCCACCTGTTTATTTCACAGGATGTGAACAAAAGATTTTTTAATCAGAGGTAAATAAAAAAATATCATAAACAAGACCGCCCCGAAGAAATATTTATAGTGAAAGGGTGTGTTCAATAAAATAAAAGATTAATAAGTAAAAAATAAGAAATAGGTCATTAACTTTTTCTGTAATATGTCGAGAAAACTTAAGTCACCGACTAAATGCCGACTGATATTAATTTTACGTAGGAAAAACTTTCTCAAAAACATTACGTATTAAACAACAAAAAAAAAGGTCACGACTTATTCATTAACTTGTCGATTGAACTGTAGACCTTAAATATTTGCCAACTAATTGACGTCTGGGCTTATTTCTCGAGGTGGGGGATAGTATCACCCTCCCTTCGAACTACCCTGAATACAAGTTATTCAGTTATATAATATTACATTATTTATAACATTAATAAAATTATGTTTCTTTAAAAATTAAATTATGATGTAATAAAAATATTTATTATCTATTACTATTACTATACTAAGGGTTCAAAAATATAGTAGCCTCCTAGGTCCATACCTATACAGGGCACGTCACTGGAAATTTGTGTATACAACCTTGACACGAACACGAATTTTCTTATGAGTTTGCATGTGGTAATGTGGTATTTTATAGTGTTTCAATTGTTAAACAATATCAAATATTACACAATATAATATGGTTATACAGAAATAATTTATTCCCATTAACTTTAGTAATCATATTTATTATTTGATTAGATACAATATTACAGATCTAGGGTCAGGGGAACTGTGGATCAACAAACTTCATGAGGCCATTTTTTTTAGTGTAAATAGGTCACTCTTATAAACTTTACAGTTCCCTCTCTAACCATTTCATAGGCAAATCTATGGGCGCAGCCTTTGCAATCTGTGCTGCACCTAACATGTCTGGCGCAATGATCGATAATATTTTAGTCTGTTAAATTTTAATCTAATTAGAATAAAATAGATGAAAAAAGAAAATAGAAAATTAAACCAAGAACTTGAATGTCGAGACATTATAAAATGTATACGGTTTTTCAGTTTTTGTAGTCTTTGTGGTTTAAATCAGATAAGTACATATATAGGAAAAATATCATTAAAAAACATGACAAAGATACCAAGTGGCATTTCACTTCAAACAATACATGAATGGTTGGACTGACTACATTTTTTTTTTGCAAAACTATAGTATTTTTACAAACTTTTTTAAAGTTCTATAACTATTTATGATAATTCTAATTTTGGGCTGAATTAAGATATTTTGCACCTGTAAGCAAATATTTATTTTTGGCATCTGCTCCCCTTTACAACCACATGATAGTAAAAATTAAAAATATATTGACTATTCATGCAGGCGCGGATCCAGAACTAAAATTTGGGGGGGGGTCATTTTTTCAAAAGGACAAAAAGATAATATACAATAAAAATATATTTTAAGTAATTTATTAACTAAAATTAGAAGTTTATTAATTATTGTAAATTGTTTTAATTAAATGACAAAGTCATAATAATAAACCCAAATAATGTCATTACGATTACGACCGTCACCGTGTCAAGTATAAACATATGTTATATAATACGGGTTGAAAATAATCGTATCTTTTTGTCGAACATACAAACATTTCCGCCAATAAATTGATTTATCAATATATATATATTTACTCGTGACTCGTTAACAATATTATCGTCAATCCGTTTATATTAAATCGCTATTTAATATTCTTAGAAATTAGATGGAAATAATTATGATTTTATGAACAGGTGGCTATGTAATTTTAGGGTACACGTTGTATTAAACAAAATATTAATTTTATTTATTTAAATAATTAAATATTTAAACAATATGTAAATATTAATTGTTTTAAACATTTTTAGTGCGAAAAAAATCTCTGTGAAAATAATTAAAAATGCAATTTATGAGTATATAAATTTTCAAGTTAACATAAAGGACCTAATCTTGATGTTTGTTGAAAATGGTCATGACCCCTATGACCCCCCTGGATCCGCGCCTGTATTCATAACTATAAATATTAGGGCTGTGCACCCGAATTAACCCAAATAAATCACATAACTCAAAACCCGAATTATTAAAGCAATTAAAAAATTAAGTGATACATCCATTCATAAACATTATTTGCAACTAATGCGGTAATACTGTTAAGTGTCTATCAGCTTTTATTACAGAATATGCGCATTTCGTAAGCTGCACTTATTCATAATTTATTAAAAAAGATTACAATCACGGAAATTTATTCTCGTATAACGTTTATACCGTAACCACATACCTACTAAAATTAGATTATCTAGGGTTTAGAAAAAAGTTATATAGGTAATGTTAAAAACGAATTACATTAATGCAATCAAACCATAAAGCCAATACAACATATTTTACATATTTATGTTATTACTGGTATAAACATAAAAATATTCAAAATTTGGTTTGATTAAAATTTTAAATTAATTTTACTTTGTATTTTGAAGTATGTTCTGATAACCCAACAACTTTATATAAAATGGTGAAAAATGAGAACGTTATACTCATGTTTTTTAAGGAGTTATGTACAGTGTTGGGAATAATTAATATATACTAAAAATTTATCTAGATAAAGTTAATAATAGAATAGAATAGATATAAAAGATAAATTCTTTTTTTATTTAGATAAAAAAAAGATAATTTTTAATTTTTAAATTTTAAAACTTTATTTTCTAGTATTTTATTTTATTTTATTTTCAATAATCTAATAACTATAATATATATATATTTTATAACTATCAATTTATTCATTTTTTAGTTTATTCAATATTATATTATATGGTCTTGAAAGTGTTCCCTTAAACAAATGTAACTATGAAAATGAATTTAGTATAATTTGTGACATATCACATAGGAATTTAAAATAATTTTAATATAAATACGATGAAGAAAATTCACAAAAAAGTTAAAGTGAAATTACATAATCCTATTAATATAATACCTAGTAATAATTTATTTAATTATTGTTCTGTAAAACAGGTAAATTCGCTAATATTTTAAATAACAATAATAACAATGTAAAAATTGCTTTTAAAACTAATAATAATTCAAATTTAAATTGAAATCATAAATAATAAGTTCAAAAAATTAAAAATAAATTGTCTATCAATTATGATAATTATGACGTTTTTAAGCTATAAAAGTTTATATATAGTAGGTACATATAGTAGCTGCAATACATTTTATATTGGGAAAACTAGTAATAGTTTCAAAACTCGATACAAAGAACATATTTCAAAAATACAATTTTTAAAATCTTCACTTAAATCTAATTTTATTAAGCATGTCTTTGAATGTAATCATAATATATATTTCAATACAGAAGAAGATTTAGGGGAGAATAGGGTAGGCCCGGAAACCTAAGCTTACTCATATCTTGGCTAAAAATAAATCAAATTCCATTTTAAAGCTAAGCTTGTGGTCTATAAAAATCAAGAGAATAAATAAATAAAATATTTCTTTTTAAATTTAATATTTTCTTTTTTTTTAAAGTTTATTTGACCGGTTTTACCACACGATGCGGAATATACCAGTCATAATATTGTACGGTTTTAAATTAAATTATTATATAATACTTCTAAAAATTAATTTTACACAAATATAGGTTGCTGAATTCTTGTCTGCTTTAAATTGGTTGCACTCTGCAATTGTTTTGTAGTACAACTTCACTTGTCGTAGACTCATAAGTATCCTACCCAACGAACGAAGTGCTTTCACCCCTTATACTCACCGGGTTTTTTATTTTTATTTAACTTTCTGTGTTTCACTATTGACATTTTTCTCATTAATTATTTATATAGGTACACGCGTCATCGAACTTTTTTCTGTGCCGACTAATTTACAGTTTTCGGGCTAAATGCTGTCGAAATAATTCTTTATACTTCTTGATTGTAGGGGTAGACAACCCTCCCCTTCCCGTCACCACCCTCCGGACGGCACTGGTTCCACCACGTAACCTGCACGCGTCCACGTCGTAGTCGAGAATCTTATTCTGCACGGAGTATACTATTATATATCGTCGACTACTCGTCTATTGACTTAAAATTTGTGTCGTAGTCGACACAAGTGATGTTTTATTTATTAAAAAATTGTTAAAATGCCCAAATTACAAATTCATAATGAAGTTATGTATTTAGTATTTCATGCCTACGTGAAATAATTTCGACCATATCGACGCTATTTTAATTTTACGAATTTGAGACAATACATTGTGTCAGATTAAAAATAATAATTAGATAATAAAATTTTAATAATTTTTTTTCTTATTTATTCTTTAGTTTTTCACACAATAATTTTGTTAATTTATTTTTTGTCGCATAAATAGTTAATCATTTTTTTTCTGAATTTTATATCAATAAAATTTAATAAAAATAATAATAAAAAATTTTGTTTTATATTAAATTTTTTTTTTTATAATAATTTTTACATTATTTTGCTTTTTATTTTTTATCACAATAAAGTCCGTTCCCCATATATAATATTTATGAAACTATTACAAATTTTAATGTACCTCCTATTACCTTATATATGTATATCTTAAGTTACTATAAATGGTAATAGATACCTATTAAAAAAAAAAAAAAAAAAAAAATGGTTAAATCTAAATATATGTTAAATGTACGATGATTCGACAATCTACTAAGTAGCGTCATGTTTACAGCAAACCAGAAATTATAGAAAGATTAGTTTAGGTATCATTTGTAAGTATAGTCATAGTGGGTGATTATTACGCATTAATCAAAGTAAGAAGCGGGACCATTTTCCTCCACTGACCAATTTTTTCAAAAAAAAATAATAATAATAATAAATTCCTTTTTCCTCACAAATAAAATATAATTTTTCTCCATTATCCATTTTCCTCCAAAAATATATTTATTTATTTATTTTATATAAAAATAAAATAATAGGTAATAATAGGTAAATAACAGGTACCTACACTATATTTATTAGTTCTTGACATCGATATCTACTATTATAAAATAAAATACCTATATAAAAATGACCATTAAAAAAAAAAAAAATTAAGGAAAATTTGTTTTAATATTATTGTAAACTTAAGTATATTTATTACTTATCAATATTGAATTTTTAAGTATATATATTAATAATAATAATAATAATAATAATAATAATAATTAATCTAAATATATTAGATTTGACGAATTATTTAGGAAAAATAAAATATAACAATAATAAATAATAATTAATTGGTATGTTTTTATTTATTTTTATTTCTTCTTTTTCATTAGATTAATAATAATTTAATAATATAATATAGGTAATATAAATAAATACTTAATAAATTAATTATAAATACTCATCAGTATTTCCAAATATTTTGGAGGAAAATGGATACGGCTCAAATAAGAACCAGCCTTCCTCACCGCGAGAGAAGTTATATTTATATTTATATTATATATTTTTATATATTCTTATTTTTTCAATTTATCTTATTTATTAATAATTTTTCCTATTTATTTTGGAATACAATTATATTGTTACAATATCTATTTTAGATGATAGTAATGAATGATAGTAATGAAGTACCTACATTTTTTCGTGTAGAAGGAGTCGATTTGGCGATTTTCAGTAAAGACATTATTTTTTATCGCAAACTCGTTTAATATGGTACTTTCAAATTTCAACCGGTCATTTTTTAATTTTTTCTGAAGTTTTCTTAATTGTAAAGAAAAACTATCGTTTATAATGGACAATTGTATTTATAAATAGAAAAATACGACAAAATGTTTTATTTTGATTAAATAAATAAGTGATTGTACTAAATTAAAGCTAAGAACAATCCAACTATTCCATAAGGTGTAGTTTTTTTAATATATATATATATATATAAACTAAAATCTTTGATCTGTATCAACATTTAGTATTAAGGTGTAAATGTAGAAATTGAGAATTGAAGAAACTATAGAATTAATTTGCTATCAAAAAAGCTCTTTTTGAATTATATTTTAAATATAATATATCAGCTATCAATCGCCGAGGATTTTTATTTTTATTTCCCTTTAATTGGATTATGACAATTAGTATTAATATTTTCATAGGTGAAGATAATTTATTCGTAACTGAAGGCACTCCAAAATATTTTATAAACTACCTAGTGGTTTTGCATATAAAAAAAAATGTTCTATTACCTACCTGTAATAGTAATCATATACCTATTAGGTATACTTTATTTTGAATATGTTTCCCATCACATATATTTTAATATTTTATTGTAAATTGAAAATACCTATCACTAACCCATCCTTATTTTGTGTTTATTTGCTGTAATATTAAATTCCCCCTTCCCTAATAATAGATTGGATCTCCACCTATGAATTTTATATATTTAATATTTTATTACTATTTTTGGCTTTGAATGATAATTAAAACTATTCAAATACTATTACAAGATATATTTTATTTATAAAATAAAATATTATAGGAAAAGCGTCAATAAATGATTTTTAAAAACTATATACATTATACAATATACATACTTATAAGTAGGTACTAGGTAAGTAGTATCTTTTATCTAGTTGGTGCTTTTGAGAGGTTTAACTCGAAAGATTTTCCCAATATATTTTTTACACACAAGAAAATATCTATCTACGTAGGTACCAATTAATTACGTAAAAACGGGAGAAATGCTTTTCGTCAAGATCGATTATAGTTTCCTCACAATTATGAAACGAATGATCATGGAAATTAGAAATTTGCATTGCAGCTGAGCATGTATTAAAGTAGGTAATATAGGAACGTAATAAATTTATCTGCGATTTTTGGCTATTTATAGTAATTTGAAATTTCGCATTACTCCAACTATGCTCAAATATCTTGAAAATCGGTAGTTGAAATTTAAAAATAGTAATGATAATAATTAAGAATTCTATTAGTGCTTCAAAATTGTTTTTAAAATATTTAAACACTTATGATATTGGAGTAACTCCGATTTCAATTTACTGTCTCAATTTTTAATTTAAGAATGTAAAAAATATCTTTATAATATTAGTACCTACATAATTCGTTCTTGACTTATTTTCTGAGAATTAAAATATAATTAAAATTACGATGTAATATTTACAATAATTCATAATAATGTACCTATCAACCAAACATATCAATAAAAATACATAAATTGCCCTTCTATATAATATAACGTTCATAATAAAGCGATTCATTAATTTGGTATGGTCATTAATAAAGAGTTTGTCTTTGTCAGAATAGAATGTCTGTTTATTTATTTACACGACCTAGTTTCTAGAGGGTATCGACATTACCCTCATGATGAATTTAGTTTTGTTCAGCAAACATTCGCGTGGTTACCTATAGTGTATGGTGTAGGTATCTACAGTACATTGCGTGATTGTGATAACCATGTATACAATATATGGTATTACTGGATTAGGTCTATTCAATGTCATAAACAGTACTTAATTATTAAAAACATAAATAATTATATAGAAATATAAAAACTGTCAAAGTGAAATATGACAAACCGACAGATAGGTAGGTACCTACTTCATCTAATATTCGATTAAGTTTTTCAAATTAACAGTGCCGAAAGAATGAGCTTATAACTGAGTCACATTTTTTTGTTAGTAATATTTACAATATGCATTCAGTGAACATGATGAGCATAACCATAAGTATCCAGCTGCTGTTGATAACAATTTGTAATGGGCTCAATATTTACAACATCGATTCAGGACCGAAGAGTAACGACACAGTCGGTAATATAATTTTAATCAAGTATAATTAAGTACAACATAATTTTTGTTAGATATTCAATTTTTCATTGTTAAGTGAAAAATTTATAATATAACTTGAGAATTTAAAAAAGTCCACAAATATGTAGTAAATTATGCTTTAAAAAAAATGATATAGGTTTTATTTTAATAAAAACACTGCCTAATTGTCATAATTTGCAATAATAATGTGTTAAAATATCACATTATTTTATTATTTTAATATCTTAGTAAAAATCAATATTCAGGAAATAATTATATTATACATTCCAAATCCAACAAGGTTTCTTGTCAAAGTAAAAAATAAAGACTTTGAAGTAACGTTTAATAAAAATCAATCGATTAAATATAAAATATATTAAATATCTGGAAGAATTTTATTGGAAAATAAAAACAGGTAAATTTAGATACGATCTTTCATATTTTGATGTGAAATTTTAAACATTTTAAATTTACAAAATATACACCACTTGATTCATTGTGGTAAGATTTATAAAAATATTACACAATTTTCGATTTAACCAACTGTTTAGGAGATATAATATTTAGATTAAATTACAAATTTGGTTATTTTATAAGCCCGACTTATAGACAAAGTCGAAAAGACTTGAAAATTCGACTTATGCTTTCAAAATATATTTAGATTATAACGATAATATTACTATTTAATATACATACGTCTACTTAGCAGCTGTTCTATCATATTAATATTATTCATTTTATATTCATATTATTTTTAATAAATTAATTTCGAACATAATTATAGTTTAACCGATTTTCGCGGTATCGACTTAAAATGACATATCATGATTTTATGGCGTTCAAATCAATGTTTCCAGTAATCTGTATGGAGGTAATGCGACGCTTATGACGAGCGATGGTCTAGGTTCCCAGGAATCCCGGTTTATTTTAATATGATTTTTATTTCATTTTTCAAGCATATACCTACTACCTATATATATATATATATATAGTTAAAAAGAAAAATTTCATTTCATTCCAATGTTATTATATATTGTACCTATTTATTGTGTAGGTGTCTCTTAAAAATATTTTATTATCTAATATAGTATTATATGTACATTTACTTAACATTGTTTGTCTCACCGCCACTGAAAATAATGTATATTGAAAACAACGGTAAGTATATAAAAACATATCTCTTCGTTGGAAGCGTTATCGATCACATACCGAGGACCCGAGAGAGTGATCAGAAAAACATCATATTATGGTTTTTATTAACAATCATAATAAAAATAAAATTAGATAAAAAATGCGAAGTAGACGATAAATTATTTTGACGGGCTAGTTGACTTTTTTAGTTTTGTTGATATACATGTCAGCATGTACACATTCATATACATTCATGTCTATAACATATATATTTACGCTGTACATACTATTGCTATTATCTATAAATAAAACTTTTTTTTTTTTTTTTTGGTACTTCATTTTGAACCACTATCTATATATACCTATATTATAATATACATTATGTGTTATACCTATAATATATATCTATTATTTTTACAAAAAATAATAAAATATTCTACTGTTTTAATTATTAATAATTTTCAAGTAACTATCCAACAAAAATAAAAAACCAATAAGATAACAAATATTTAAATAGAAAATTTACAAAAAAATGTATTGATAAAATAGGTACGTTTTCTTGTTAAAATAATCACCTTGCAGAGTGCAGTAAGTATCATTATTATATAATATATAATATACCTACATAATCAATGGTAGTAGGTACCTACATGTTTTTATCTTTATATCAAATATAATATTATAATAGTCAAATACGAATTGAAATTAAAATGATATAACATACATACAATTATAAAGTATGAATAAATTTCAGTTTTAACTGTTTAGCACCTACTTACAGGTACGTAAATTAATTTTAATTTTATCAATTTATATTGATACTATTATACTTTATCGTCGATAGTTAATAACTATTGTATCAGCCTACTTTTCACAATATTATAATATATAATTATATAAATTATATATTAATTTTATTAATATTAATTATATATATATATATATGTAATCGGTTTAACAAAGTAATTTTAACAAACTTATTTAGTGATAATTATAAACCCAAAGTTTGCTGCGAGTACAAATAATGAGATTTGGAATACTATTAATGGGCACATTGACAAATTAAAACAAAATATTTTTAAACAAGCTGGAGTCTCTGTTGAGATTTATACAAGATCTGACATTAAATTATCGAAAGGTAATGTAAAATACATATTTTATTACGTATAAAAATAATTTATATTCATGAAAATTTTTTTTAATGTATTAGATTTGTAAGTATATTGTAGAGAATTGAATATTTTACCCAATTTTATAAAATTTTATTTTATTATTTTTATTATATAATTTTATTTTAAAGATAATCCCAGAAAAAAAAATGTGGTTAAAAGTTAAAACCTATATATGTTAGCCATCTGCTATGTAGCATTTTGCATATTATTTATGTTTTTTAGTTAAGAAAATATATTTTAAAGTAGGTAAGTATATTTCGTACAGTTGGAAGCTAGTAGGTAGATATAAGTAGGTATTTTGTGCCTATTGTGTAGACACTTTTAATTTGTATTTTTGGTGAAATAATTTTATTAATTACCGAATCAATCATGTGGCAAATATTTATTGAATTTTAATTATATTCTGTAGGTACTTGTGTTTTGAAATTTTAAAAATATATCCACATTACAATTTACAACATTCTGTACTTATTTATACCTCGATTTGAAAATGTGAAAAATAAAAAACCTACATACAATAGGCACTTAAATGAATACTAAACTATATCCTATAGGTATAATTAATATATTATCAAATATTAAATATAGGTAATTATACACATTTTTATAAATTATATCTGAAAGAAAAATTGGGAAATCGACTATTTGCGCACAATCCTTTTAAAAATGAACGATATTCAATTTTTATTTGAATTAATAACCCGTCCAGTTCATCAGCGCCCTTGGCGACCGTTACATTTTTAAATTTGTAGGGGTTATTAAAATTGCGAAAGCACAGATGTGTTGCCTACATACTTTTTTTTGAGGTTATACTCCTCGGCAAAATACTGATCACCCAGTAATATCTATGACAATATAAAAGTCGCACATTGTAGGTATCACATATTGTTCAATTAATAGTTTTGAACCCCTGATCGAGTGACGTCACCGAGGGCGCAGATTGTCTGGACGGGTTATACCTATCACTGGACCCTGAAAAAATTTACCTACTTACATATCTATTGCATGAATGAAGAAAACATTTCTATTGCTATTGATTGTTTATAATATAATGACAATAAATCGAATTTACGTTCCTGTTTAGATATTGTTACGATAGTCATGGTGTCGTACTGTAATGATATTTGGAACTTATACTACAAGGCTGAATATGAAGGATTAAACGGACTCCTGTACATTTCAATAACAGGTTAGTATTATATAGGTATGTTGTGTAGTTAATTAGAAAAAAAAAACATTAAATAAGTACTTGCCTACCTACTTAACTAATATCTTATTATTAGTTATTACTCATTAGTAATTGCAATTTTCAAAACGGTAACTATATTTGTATAGGTATTCCATTAGACGTCGTATATTCGTATTATAGTACATAGTTAAATTGATATGACTTCGATTGTAATGCGACCATGAACATTAATATAATATCAAGTATTATTATTTACGGTTTAGAAATACGTTGAATATGAATATGAAAATAATAGATAATATGTTTTATTATGAAATCGGTATACCGATGATTTCCAATCAGTGACGTCATTTCAGGTTTTAATAGACAGGTCAGTACTTCTGGCGCCCGCACCTTGAAATTTTGAACCAAAACTGGTCTCATTTTTTTGTAAGCAATTCGTGATTTTTTTGTAACTATAAATTCGAAATTCGTAACTCAATTGGGGCCCCGGAAAATTCAATTTTGGTGTCTGGGTGGTATAAAAAAAAAAGGTCATTAACATGTTTACGCAAAACTATTAAAATAGATTCTTAAAGTGATTTTAGAGTTTTTAATTTTTTTTTTTAAACAAAAAATGTATTGTAAAATCGATAGAAGATGACGTTTTCGAGTGAACCTTGTTTATTATTCAAGTTTATTAATTAATAGTATAGTAATACTGCATGCACGTAGCCAGAAAAAAAATTCCTAAATGGTCTAATATTTTTGGTCTCACGACCGGCCATGGATCTTTTAAAGATTATTTTTAGTTCACAGGGAGCTAGAGGGCATTCAAGTATTTTGTCGGCACCTAGGAGAAGGGGAGATCAGAACTCAGATGATGTTAGCAATCGTATCCCGATTCGTCGCCGTCTCATTTCCCCGTCACTGTATTTCTTCTTCTTCTAAAACACCGTCTTATAGTCCATTTATTTTGGTTTTAATTTTTATTAAATTGAGAGAGTTTTTTTACTTTTACTGACGTAATTAAGTAGGCGAGGGTCATCCGTTTGCATGACATTTTCTGACAAGGGTAGGTTTAAAATGGCCAAAAATATGCTGACTTAATAATTGAATGGCCTTGAATAACACAACATTCAAACCGATAAAAAATTATTAATTTTTTTACAAATCCTGAGCTATAGATTTGTTTTTAATCCCTCCTCCAAAATTAGAAACAAATTTATACCATATAGAGTTCAACCTTATACCCCAATTTCATTACATCTACAAAGTTACTAACCTAGGATTAATTTTTGAAGGTATAATATCCATAAAAAAAGTGGACCAAAGTACATAAATGACCGTTCGGTCTACAGAATGATTAAGTAGTAGGTATAAAAGCCTATACAGCAGCTGTTTACACATTTTTTTGGTTCACGCCTCTTTATAAATATTAAATTTTTCCCACGATTCTCATGTACTTACTATATAAAATATATAAGTAAAAAATGAATATAGTTAAAAATAAAATTTTATATTTTTGTGGTTTATTAAAACGAGTTTTCGGCATTTTCTCGGTCAATATTGAATAAAAAATGTAGTAAAAATTACTAATTTAGTGGATAAATATCAATATTTGTGGTAGATAACCTACAATTAAATGATATTTTTGTAATTTTTTAGCCAAAATCGAACCTATACACATCTAAAATTGGGTAATTAAAGCAGGAGCGTTATTTCAGATTTTTTTTTCAGGTATGCGAGCTTTTCAACAGGCCAATTTTAACATTTTACCGAGCCATTTTTCACATTCCAATGCTATGAAAATACTTCTTAAAAACGTAAATAAGCAAAAAAAAACCCCAACTCTGTTTGGTCGGAGCATTAGAGCATTGGCAGGACACTTTTTAAATTAGTACAGTTGCACACCCTGCCCCTCTCCAAAAGACGCCCCTGAATTAAAGTAAAATATAAATATGACTTATTCTAAAATAAATGCGATAATCAATTAATTCGGTGGAAATTTTGTGCGTTTTGAGATTCGCTAAAATAATTAATATGTTATACCTAAGTATCGTAATAATGGTTAGTATCTTGATTTCATTACAAAAATATATGTTATACCCAGCGTCGGATAGAGAAAATACCGGCTTACCGAGTTTAAGGATTTCTACTCGCGCGCCCTAAAAGAGTAAAACCCATAGGCGTTGTCTACATGTCGTTCCTATCATGCACATGCACGACCTGCAAAATCAGCTGCAAATTTAAATTTTGGCTGAATTACTATGTTCAGTGCTATATTACAAATATATTCATGACAACATTATTTTATTTTATGTTAGGTTATTTTGTCATGAATTTATTGTTTTATTTAATGCCAGTGGCTATTATAAATTATACTATTATATTTTTTTTTTTTTTAATGTGTAAGGAAAAACTACTCAAAAATGACGAAAAAAAATAACAAAAATACGATTTCGTCAATTCGAGATTTTTCATTTCCACGTAATTTCGAAAACAATAACTTTATTATCTTGAAATTTACATTGAATATTTAATTTAGTAATAAATTCACGTTAATATATATTTTTTTAAATGTTTTTTCAATTATGGGCTATTTATAGACATTTTAGATTTTGAGTTCTCTACTTTCTAAGAGGGGTAATTTTGGGTTTTAAGGCCTGACAATTTTATTCAATTTTAAAAATACATTACTCTAATTAAAATCAGTAAATCTCAAAACTTTGTAGTTATGATTTTTTTTAAAGTCATTTCATTTTTTTGAACAAAATTATCAATATTGAGGTATTTAAATGAGATTTGAATACCTACAAAAAATTTAATATAACGTTAGTTCTACATTACTTTAACTAAATTTAAAATATCGTCGGGAAAAAAGTATTTTAGATTTTGAGCGTAGTGAGGGATGAGCTAGTGGTTTTATAAGGATATTAATTTTTTCTACGATTAGGTACTCTTTTGATATTATAAAGTTAAAATTTCTGAAAACATCATTAATATTAAAATTTTGTGAAGTACACCGAGGCTGCGCTCAAAGTCGTTTTTTTCGAGTTCAATGACTTATCATTGCTTACAAATGCAATACATCCACCAAGAGTAGGTATCCTATCCGATAAGTGCTTCCACCCGACGAGCGAAGTACACCTCTTTTTTAGATTTGATTGATAAATTAACAGCTATAACTTCTAAAACGATTAATAATTGAATTAATTTCCTAATTACAAATGATAGAACACATTTTTGTAAATTTTTATAATGTAATAATACTTTTCACTACCATTCCTGTGACTAGCTACAATTCATGCGAAAGTGCAATTTCAAAATTGGCCATCGTGAAAACAAAATTTCGCAGCACAATGGCTCATGAAAGACTTAAGTCACTAATATTTTCATTTTTATATATTATTCTGAATTTAGTAATTTGAATTTTGAAACAATTAATTACTTGGTTATGAGTGAAAAATGATAAAAAAAAAAACGCGTAAAGTAAAAGTAACGCGTACGTACTGACACGAGACTAATTTTAATTTTTTTTTTAAATTTTCCTAAAATTGCATACCTATATAGAACTCTTAATTAATCGAGTGTATGGTGTTCTCTTAATAAGTAATACTTATATTAGGTATATATCGATATAATAGTATATCTATAGTATATTATATTGTATAATCAAATTACAAGTATTGTTATTATTATTTGGTATTTCATAATAAGATACTTAAATATTAAATGTCAGTGATCAACTGATCATTACACATTATATAACAAATATAAAAACAATATTAATGAAACAATATATTATGTTGGTAGGTAATAATAATAATAATAATAATAATAATAACCTATATAATAATTATATCTAGTGCAGTATAATATTACATCATTATAATATTGTATTTTAAACTTTATATAGTAAATTACCTTTATATAAGCAGCTATTATATAATAATTTTAAAATTATTATAATATAGGTACCTACCTATATTATATCGATATCTTGTTAATAATAATAGCGCATGACCTATTAATAATCGCTTTATTTTATTACTAATTATTAAAGTAGGTTACCTGTATGGTGCAAGTTTGTGTAATCTAGTGCAAGTTTTCATTATTATTAAATCATCAGCTCGGCGATGCACATTCATATTATTATGTAATAATAAATTGTGTAATGTTGTGTTTGTACGCTATATCGATATACCTAATATTGTTTTAATTTAGACTACGGATGTCGAATGTTCTATTTAATTACCATAATGAAACATTAATAAAACCATGCCCCCCCCCTGGGCCGAATTTTTGTATTTTATAGATTCTGAAAGTTTTCACTTTGGTTTTACAATGTTTTTTTTTTGTATGTATAAGTACACATTTGTCGAACAGGAATTTTTGGAGAAGAACTTTCTGATCTATCTATTTAATTCTTTCTAGTCAGTAGATACTTTATACATATAATTTTTTCATTTCCTAGAAGTCGGAAAATAATTAAATCAAAAACTTGAAATTAACGCCAAATATTAACTATACCTAATACAATATTAACGCGATGAAAACTTTAAAACTTTTTGAAAATGTTCCAAAAATATATATAAAAAAAAAATCAAGATATTAATATCTTGTTTTTATGTATGTTTACACTTTTTCTGATAGAAGGAGTTAAGTAAGAGTTTTTGGGTATAGATTTCTAATACCAAATGTTTTCTCGTTAGTACTTATAGAGTTCATTTTTTGAAAAGAAAACTACCAAAAATAATGAAAATTCTTATAAATCGGATTGTTATACCAAACTTTGCTCTGAATAATTTTTCGAATGCAATGTTTTATATTATATCAATGACAGATAGGACTAATTATTTGTATTATGACTTGAATATTACAATTAAAAAAGTAGTAAATACGTGTGCAAAATTTGATGGATTCGCTGTTTTTTGTCACATCAAATAGAAGTCCTTAATAATAACCATCTCTCCCCTATTTCAAAATCCTAGCTACGCCACGATTTCAGAATAGATAGCGATCCATAAAAAAATTACCAAAACACTTGGCCTTTTTTCTTCATTACTAAAAGAGACAAAATTGAAATTTTATTTATTCTATGCTAATTATTTAAATTTTTTTGTAATTTGATAATAATATAATAATTAATTACCTATATAATTTTTAATAAAATACAATAATTCATGATTATAATATTATTCTTTCTTATATAATATATATAATTCTTATATATATAATAAGATTCTTATTTATTAGATAACATAAATATTAATATTAATATTCGTTGAACATGAGCTAGATTAGTCGTTCTAATGTTGGAAAAATTTGCAATACATCGGATTTTACCATTTCTATCTCTATCTCCTTTCACAACTTTTCAAAATCAACCCTTTTAAAAATTAAATTTTCAAGGTTCATTTTAGATTTTAAATATATATTTATTAGATTTTTTTTCATTTTTATTTTTTTGGAAAGAACTTTTCATGTAAAATGAGTCGATTATACTAATTAATAGTGAGTTAAACTATTATTTATTGGTTATTGCTTATCTCTAAACAATGCAATGATATATTTTCCTTTCAAATCTAAAATAATAATACAATATCCTGTCCGAGGATGGAAAGGATGATACATCAATATCCATTATATGAATCTGGACGATTTTTTTAAATTTTGAGTTTATTATTTTATTTCATTATTTTTTCTGAAAACAAATTTTCGGATAAAAAGAGTGAAAGAAGGATTAAAGTTTTTTTTGATAGAACATTTTTTGACCCAAGTCCTCATAAATTTTACTATTATTTATTTTTTTATTGTTTTGATATATATTTATTGAGTAGAATGGACTACCTAATTATTAGTTTTCGAAAAATATAATGATCGATAAGTTAAAACATTCTGTCGTCTTGAGTTCTTGAACTTTAATTTTACGTTTTTTTTCATAATAATATTATGGGTACAATATACATTATAGAATATGCTCAATGATCGTATCAATCTGTAAAATACGAGTAAATACTAATAACAAAATACAAGTTTAATGAATATACTTTTCTGTATTGGAGATCAATTAGCTTAATTAATTCCTAATTATGTATGGGGGTAGTAGGTGAACCATAATGACGTAATGCACCACATGCAATGAACAATACTTATTATAATAATAATTTGAGAACTTACAATTTTTATTTATTTTTGCTCAATTCAGGCCTTGTAGTCTCATTGCCGCTTCCACCACACCTCTCCATGCTTTCCTGTCCTTAGCTAACCGCTCTTATTCCCAGGAGCTTGAGGTCTTCTTTAACTGACTATCTCAATCCACCACGGTATTGGTCGTCCTCTCGACGGTTTTTATAGTTTTGTATTTTTGGATAATAGTCTTGACTTGAATATAGGCATAAGTGCAAAAGAGAACTTATTTCTCACCGTTATTCTCCTGTTAATTTCTTCGTGGCTATTTGCTTATTGAATATCTAATCCTAAACTTCATACCTTTTCGAAGGTTTAATCCCCATCTATTAGAAAATCTTATAAATGTTTTCTTCGGGATATTATTTGATATTTCGTCTATTGTTCATTAACTTGCAGGCCAATATCTTTTCCCTTATTTATCAGTTTTTTGGTTGCCCGTCTTACACTTTCTTCGATTTCTCCTATATTTATTATTATGTCATCCACGTATGCTGTCGATGTTATCTTCCATTATTCATATATGCCTAGACCCGTGGAATCATCATCATCATCAAGTACTTCTCTTACTACTGATTCTAGGGCTATATGAAATAAAATGGGAGACAAGGCATCTTAGATGTCTTATACTTGTTTCCACTAAGAATTCTTCTAATACTTCTGTGTTGAATTTAACTTTGTCTTTTGAGTATTGTACAAATGCTTATACTAGTTTCATTAGTTTTGCAGGGATTCCAAGTTCAGTTTTTACTTTCCAAAGTCTATATCAATTTATTGAGTCATACGCCTGTCTGAAATTCACAAATACTAGGTATATATCCATGTCAAACTCGTGATTCTTCTCTATTATTTATTTTATCCGATGTATTTTACCAATTGTCGATTTCCCTGGCATGAATCCCGACTGATACTTTTTTATTATTTCCATTGCTTAAGGTTTTATTCGGTTCAGAATCATGTTTGACACTATTTTGTAAGATGTATTTAGTAGGGATATTCCTCCGTAATTCTGGCAAACCATGGTGTCTTCTTTTTTGTGGATCGGTTATAATACTGACATATATCATTCTGTTATTACCATTTTACCATATTACCATTTTTTATTTTGAATATTTGTTTTGTTTCTCGACATTCAATTACAAGTGATTTTTTATTTTCCTTTCGCTCGGATTCTTTAACATTCTAATTCATGCCATATCTCATTTAGTACTTACTATTTTATATTGTTCATCAAACCATTTTTCAAAACCTAAACTTCAGTAGCCACCGTTTTAATTGAGTTTTCAATCTCATTCTACAAATCTTCTACGTTCGTTGTTCCTTCTATTAGTTAATAGGTTTCCTTTAGTTTATTCTTATACTGTCTTTCGAATTCCTGACCTCTTGTTTTTCAGATCTTCTGTATTAAACCTTTTGATAGAGGCGGTCTTCCTTCGTCAATCCACTGATAAACGTATCTTGATTTTTGCTCGTCCAATAAAATGGTCTGATATTGCACTGGTACATTTCATACTTCGAACATCCATGACGCATCTCTTGATTCGCCTATCAACTATCACATGGTCTATTTGGTTCTCTGTTTGTCCTGATAGTGAGACCCAGGTCTGTTTGTGTACATCTCTATGTGAAAACGTGGTGCTATTTATCACTATATTTCTTGATGTAGCAAAATTTACCAATCAAGTACCATTATCATTTGAGATTTTATGTACACTTTCCTTCCCAATTGTTGGTCTGTATATTATAAAAAACTTGGAGAGCTGTCCCTGCTTTAACCATATATGGCGCGATGTCTGATATAAATAAATTAACATTTTAATGTTGTACACCGTTTGGTCACAATATACCCATTGAATTATTGAATAGTTGACTGATAGTAGAACAATTTGTTTTATCTAATTCTTCAGTATGAATTCAAAATACAATACCTTGACGATCGACTTCAAAACTACCAACAATCACATTTTCATAGTCTCGTTATATATATCCTCTATATATAATTTTCGTAACGTGGTTTGATCTGGAATTGGATATTTCGTGAATGTTTCAAGAAATTGTCGAAAAATTGGATTACATCATTTATGCAAAGGAATGTTTACTGCTATAAGTGCTTTACATAAATCGACATTAAACAGGTTAGGTTTATGCAAACGACATATACACCAGTATGAGTACGCAACTACACGAGACAATTAAAGTATTGCGATGCTTTCAACAATAATTTAATAGCGATTGCCGATCGCAGTCCTAAATTCTAATGGCAGTCATAATTGATTGAAAACCCCCAGATTTGCTCAGTAGGTCAGCACTCAGCAGGTCCGCGTAGTCGGTCTATTTACTTCATCTATATATTTTAATCAGAAAAATTCAATTGACAATATTACAATAATCTAAACACACTTCATATATTCTTTATTACTTATGATATTTTCATAAAATAATAAAATATGACAAATGTTTATTAAAATGCAAAAATATCTTAAAATATCCAAAAATATCATTAAAATCTAAAAAATCACAAAATATGCAAAATAAAATTTTAAATTTAAGTTCTATGAATCATGAAACAAATTTCAAGCTTACTCTGCTATTTTTTAAAGACTTTATAGAAAATATGCAAATGCTATAAAAATACCTAGATCTATATTATTATTATGTATTATATCAAATGTCTGTACTTATAAGAAAAAAATATTTTTTTATAAATTATATAGATACTGACTGCCCAAGATTACCAATCGACGAAGCAGTTACTATACCTTTGACCACTTCTAGTTCGGAATTGTCTCAAATGATATTGGATTTAAGAATGTCAAATTCATTTTCATGGAAATCCGCAATTTTAATGCACGACCACTCTATTGGTAATTTTTTTATTATCACTGATACAATTATCATATTATATGAGTAGGGGATTATTTATTTAAAAAAAAACACATTTTAAATTATTAAGTTGGATAGGTATATTCTATAATATAATATGTATATGTATGTGTGTGTGTGTGTGTGTGTGTGTACGTGTACATAATATATTACGATAATTATTAAAATTTTAATTGTAATGCAAATATTTTTTCGGTTTAATTTACATGTGTATCAAATCCTGATTCCTGAAATCCTATTCAAATCCAGATTTTAAACAAACAATAGCTTAATATTTCTTTTTAATTTATCTCTTTATGGAATTAATACATATTAAATTGAATTTTTTTGTAGATAACAATGTAATACAGCATATTATCACTTCTCTGACAAAGCACTATTCAAGTAATATTATGTCGCCGTCAGTAGTTATTTTTGAAATTCATACACAAGGATCTGAGTGGAAGAGGTATACTAAATATATTTTACATTATAAGAGGGTGTCAGCGAAATCATTTTTAAGGAATCCTATATAGGCAATTTTAAGAAAACCTCAAATAAAAATAGAAACCTTTCGATTCAAAAATGTTTAAATGTATTTTAAAAAGAATTTATAAGTGGTCCTATAGCAGTATAATTTTTTCATCATTATGATTTTAAATTTATTTATTAAACTGAAAATAAATTATTCTCTATTACGTATTTCTCAGTTTTATTAACTTAGAAATATAAAACGAAAATAAATTAAAAATAACGTTCTACGTAATTATTTTTGATGTGTGCATTTAAGTACGTTTTAAAAATTATTAAACATTAATTTTTTGCTTAAAAAAAAAATATAAATCTTGAAAATATCAGTATTTTTTAACTAGGTAACTGATTTAAAAAATTATAAATTAGTTCTTATTAGTAATTTTAAAAAACCCTGAAATAATTTTCACTCCAAAATACTGTTTTCTATCGATTTAATAATATATATACAATCAATAAAGAACCAGTTTTGACAGTTTTGCGTGAATATGTTTTTTTAAACAAATATCACGATTGCACAAAAATTAAAATATTATCATATATAGGACTATAATATTATAGATGTTGAATTTTTATTTTGCTTTAAATTGTCTGTACAAATATCTTTGAAAAACGAGGGTATTTTAATATTATATTATAAAATATCATATATGTAAAGTTACATTGGTAACTTATATTATTTTTATTTTAAGAATTTTTAATTATAGTAGCAATGATTTTATAATTTGCAATCAATATTTTAACGAAGTTATATAGTATTTTCTATTTATTTACAAATTAAACATAAACATTTTTTTTTCTAAGGAGAAAATTATTTATGGAAGATCTCGAAAAGTTTTTAAAATCTAATGAAGATAGTTCAAATTATATTTGTATTGTTAGCATAAACTATGTACCTTTAATTCTCGATGTGGTAAGGATTATTAAATAGATAATATTCAATTGTGCATTTATACGAACTTGAAGTTTTTTCTTGCTATCAACCCGTTTTAGGCTAAATCGATGAATTTGATGACTGCAGAGAGCAGTTGGCTAATTATTATTCCGGACATAGTTACGTCTAGCAACAATATATCATTTACAAATTTATTGAGCGAAGGAGAAAATATATCCTTTATTTATAACACTACCAAAACAGCTGATGGTAAATGTACTGTAAGTTTATAATATATTATACTATAGTTTATAGTATTATTATATAATATATAAAGATATTGAACTCGAAATTGAAGTGTCGAACCGAACTATGAAGTTTAAAATTGAACCCGAACCGAACTTTTCGTTTTAATATCGATCGCGAACCCGAAACAAACTATAATTTTATATATTCAGAAGAAATATTTAAGGGGGGGGGGCGCCGACTAAATATTTCCTTCAAAACGTAAAAAAGCAAAAAAATATAATAAAAAAAAGGTCGTTAGTTTAGTCTCAAAACTCGAACCCATTTTCGAAAAAGTTCGAGTTCGAATAGTTTGTCCAAGTTTGATATTATGTATGTATGTATCAGTGGAGGATCTAGGAGTCGATTTTAGGGGAGAAATCAGTTTCAAAAGTTCATATATTATATACATATATATATTATATTATATAAAAACCTCTGATGACATTTTTTTGGAGGTTGGAGGAAATTTTTCCCAATTCCCCTGGATCCCAGCCCCTGATGTACATATGTATGTATGTATGTATTTTTATTTTATTTTTATATTTTACAAATTTATTATATGTGTATTTTTCACACATTGTGAACAACATGCCAACAAATATATAATAATATATATTGCACGTAGGTAACTCTAAGCTATATAATTATACCATATTTCCAAAATACCAAAATATTTTATAAATGATAATATTTTAAAATTGTTATGTAGGTAAATATAAAATATTTATGTAATTTATTTATTGTAAAATGTTGACACACAATACATTTAAAGGGAGGTGTCTTGTGTTTGGTGGACGAATTGATGTCTGTATTTATAATGGCATTTAGCGCTTTGATACAACAAGAAATAGAACTAGCACAACGAGTATCTGAAGAAGAATGGGATGAAATTAGACCATCGAAAATTGATCGAAGACAATCAATGGTGTCGTTCATCAAGGTAAAGTACATTGAAAATGATAAAAACTTGAAAAACTAATCAATTATATCAGCTATACCTAATATAATAATATTATAATATTTATACAAGTATACCTATATAAGTACAAAAGTATATTTCATAATATTTATTGATGTAGGTATTGAAAAAATTAATTTATAAAATAATACATTATAGGTACTTATATAATATGATTTTTTTAGATAATATAATAATACAAATCTTGAAAAATATCTTTAAAATCTTAGTTAAGTACAATAATTAATAATAATCTTAGAATTTTATACCAATAACATACCAGTTACATATATTTTTAAGGCCTTGTCACATCGCGGTTTTTTCACTGTTTGAACAGATGGCGAAAAAACCACAGTGTGACACCTTATACAGCTAGTTTTCAAGACTATAATATAAAATATTATTGTATTCTTCTATTGTATTATAATATTCGTATATTTAAAAAATCATTATGTTAAATTGTGTTCTTAGTCATTTATTTTTTCATTAATAGTAAATAGTAGATTTAAACAATTAATACTAAAATTAAATAATTTAAATTATAAATTAAACAATCAATTTAAAATTATACATATTATATGATATAGTTAGAAATTTAATAAAATCTAATATCATATACCTATAGTAAGTACTTAGTATATAAACCTATATTCTATACAATGTATAATTTCTACATTCGAATGTCTAAAAAAGTTAGTATAAAAATATTTTTTCTCAATGAATTAAAAATAGCATTAAAAAAAAATGAAAATTGTGAAAAATAAAACTTTTTTTTACTTATCCTAAGCAATTATAACTTTAACCATGTACCGCATGTCAGTATACGTATCATAAATGAAAATTATATATATACTATTACTATCCAATGATTTATATAATGTATGATGAACAGTGAAAGGGATAACCGTAGAAAAATTTAACACCCTCCCTCCACGAACAACAATCACAAATAATTAATAGCTGCTGAATTGTCTTACTTAAATTTTTAATAATTTTTTTTCATGAATTTCGAATAATTTAATAAATATCACTGTTAAATATTTAGATTTAAATCTTCGAAAATGTTTAAAACCCTTCAGTAATGTGAAGCTTGAAATAAAAGTATTATGATAATAATATAACATATAGTTCATGCGATAATTTATACATTGCCCTTGTTCCCGCAAGTTCATACATGGATCGAATAAATATTCAAAATTGTGTAAAAGTTTCTGGGAAACCAATGTGATGTAATGAAATTACTAAAACAATTTTAAACGCAATAGAAATGTTCAAAAATCTTCGTGTAACTAATGACGTTGTTGAAGAAAAGTTCCTTATGATCATAAAATAACTTATAATGAATACGAATTACAATTTCTTTTACCAAGGGGTTGAAATTTAGAGCTTTTTTTTAGCTTAATTTAGAGCTTTAAAAGTTTATCCTAACTGAATGCAATAAGCTTTGAGAAAAACTTATAACATTTCACTAAATTGAATAGCATTGATTTTTGTGTTAATAAAATATTTTAGTAATGTAGGTATATTCTTTTTATTAAATTTTTTAACAATTTCCAAAATAAAATTGGCTTCGGATAGCTGAAAATAAATTGTTTTATGTTTATTTTTTGGTCAATTTTAGGCCACCCTAATTATACCTACATGCCTATATAATATAATAGGTAATAATTATTACAATTAATGTGTAGTGATACCTTATTAATAACTAGATATAACTTATTAATGAATAAACTACCTATTCCATATAAACCAAGTTTATGTAATATGCAGATATGCTATGTATTTAGATATATATTTCATTTTTGATTCATTTATATGAAATTTATGAATGAATAATATAATATAGTAATCGAGTATAAAGATCTATTTTTTTTAAAACATAGAACTTTTTGTTTTTATTCACATCGTAATTTATTCGTGGATATGTTATTTTAATTTCAATATAAAAAAAAAAAAACCATTTCTGAAAACTACTGTTTAAATTACTTATAAGTACCTATACTTACGCGATAGAACCATTAGAACCCATAGTATATTTTACATATTTTAGTTAAATACTGCAATTTACAATATATTTTATTTCTGTTTATAATATCGTCGTTGTCTGGCAGTATCGGCTAAACGAATCTGGTGTATGTGACACGTGCCCGATGTGGCAAATTGAATCTGGTATTACATGGGGACAAGAACATTTTGGCAATGGATGTTATATGCTTCCGGTGGGTAATTGGAATTCGAAAACTGGATTGAAACTAACTGAACCACTTTTTCTGCATTTGGCTCATGGCTTTAGAGGAATGACATTACCTATAGCTACTTTTAATGTGAGTATACAAATAAATAATCAAGTTCCTTGCAGAAATATAGGAAAAAATTTTCGAAAATCAAAAAATAATATCTCTCAGATATTGCACAATCCCCATGTCACACGTTCTCACCATAGAAGTTTATAGTGACAAATTCAGAAATATAGTGTGTCATATATAGGCTTATGGCGTATGCTATAATAGGTATAGCCAGCAGTGATGTTTCCATAATTTTTGATAATCTAGTCTTGGGATGATAAAGTTTTAAACTTTTTTCATATTTTTTGTTTTAATAATATAAAATGTGTACCGAGTACAATAGCTTACAATATAATCCTACAATATCTAATCATGCAATATAGTCATTCATTGATAATACTGTGGTGTACATATGATGTATATTATTAATTAATTGATTATAAATAGGTACCTATATTATTATTAAATGGTGTCATTAACTAAATATTTTCTGAGTAAGGAATGTTGTTTTACGATTGCTTAAAAATAAATAATCTATTCAGAGTTTTTCGATAGGTATTCTACATTTTTTTTAGATCTATGCAAAATTCAAAAGCCATGTTGTGAGGTTAAAAGTGGTGAAAATGAAATATTAAAAATTCTAGCCACTGAATATTAATTTACAATAGTGTACAAATAAAAAATTAATTTGGAGTTTTCCCACATTTTTATCATTTAAATTTCTCAGATCCAAAAGGGTTCAACCCAAAAAAATATAGGTATATAGGTATGAATATTTTGAAGATTTAAAGATTTAAAGATTTTTGCTGATGAAGTATATTAGGTAAACTGTATTTTAACATCGCATACAATATTTTATATTTCATGTAAATAAAGTATTTTAAATGTATTCAGAAAACAAGTTTGAAAGTTATAAGTTCGATAAATTATCTACTGTTCATTCAGATTATTCTATTCTATGCTTGCATCAATAGAATCCGATGTGAAACATACAACTGAAAATAATATATTAAAATAATAAAAAGATTATATTATTAAAAAATACGTTATTGTTGCAGTTTCCACCATGGCAAATCGTAAATTTCAATAAAAGTGGGCATTTAGTTGGTTACAGTGGTTTAGTTTTTGATATTGTCAATCAATTGGCAAAAACATTAAACTTTACGTAAGTATATAATAATCTAATGTATATATACAATATACACATTATTATACTTAAATACTAAATACAGTTATATTACACTTAATACATTATGTGACATCGGTTTTTTTTAAATATAGATTGCAATACTTACATATGAAATAATTGTCTACAATCGATTTTCAATTGAATACGATTTAATATAATATACCTAATATTACGTGTAAAATGTAAATACCTAATTTAGAACACTAAATTAATACCTCTTTAAAGTGTTTCCAAATTCGAAACATGAATCAATTTATAAGAAATGTTTTTAATTGTTCTAAACACGTTGCAACGGAATTCCAAACATTATTTACTAATAAAACTAATAAAACTTCAAACTACGTATATACAAATAGGTACATGTGTTATGAAATTATTTTTCCTCATAAATAATAGGAGTAATTAGGTACAACAAATAAATGAATAATATATTGGTCACTATAATATTATATAAGTCTGTTAATAATGAATATCATATAACGTCATAACGTCTAAAACATATTATATTATGTACTTCATTAGATAATCAGTATTCACTAATCAAGTTTTGAAATATTACCTACCAACCGTATAAGTATATAACTACTATAACAAATTGATATAAATAATATCAAGTATAAAAATACATTTTTTTCAGTTATAATGTCATTGTTATATCTAATACGGAGAACACCAACAATACACGAACTTTACTCAAGCAAAATTCCAGTCAAATACGAGTACCTACCTAAATTATATTACTTAATGTATTTTTTAATCTTTTGTACTTACATAATTATTAAATGTATTTTAGTATATGCTAGGTCAATATGACGCTGCAATCTCAAAATCATTATGGGACAAAATAGTCGATCTTATTCGATCCGATAGAGTGAGTTTCAAATATTAAATATGTACAGCTTGACCTCCCCTCACTCAAAAAATAAAATTACCTCCCCTTAAAATTTTGGATAGGTACTTATTCATTATTAACATGTAGTATATTATATATATATATATATATACATACTGCCTGTTGTACTTCCTAAAATTGTTTACATGTATATAATCATTTTCAATTATGATTGTTTTTAAAGTTAAATAGTATACGCACCTATAACATTAGTTTACACCGGAGTAAATACAATAATAGGTACGGCTATATATTATGTATATCTGTATAAAGACCACGATTTAAGATTTTATTATCATAAATCGGGTTAAAGACTGAATGTCCAAGCCTCTGCATCCTAACATTCTTTTTTAAATTCTTGAATTTCATTTTATTTTAACAAAAAAAATAAGAAAAATAAAAAAAACTATTAATGATAAATTATTTATCATTATGTATGATATATATTACCTAACTCTATGAAAATGTATTAAGGATAAGGTATAGCCAAATTGGTGATAATACTCGACATACCGTGATAACAAACCGACGGCATAACATATACACATATTATTATTTATTCTATGAACATACCTCCTGACCCCTAGAAATCCACAAGGTTGCTTATACATAGGCTATACGTCTTATACTGGGACAACGTTACGGACTTATACTAAGTCATTACGTCATATACTATTATAGTATTATATACAATATACCTATTATCTATACTATTTTATCTCTATATTATAATTATTATAATGATATAAATTGATGTTTTTATTTTTTATTTGTTAATATAAAAAAATGTATTGAATTGTTCTTTGTATTATTAGTTATTACTATCTTATTTATGTAATACTAAAAAAATGAATCCACAAAAAAAGGTTATTATCCAGTTTCTAATAGGTAGATACCTACATTACATAAAAATAATTTTGGCATTTTATAAAGACTCAGGTTAAGATGACATGTTACCCGCATTTGTTGTTTATATCAAACTAATGTGCAAGATAGAAAAATTACGCTACGCAAAACTCCTATTACGTATCAATATTGAGAAGTAGAAAATTTCTAGAAAATATGTATAAATGTAAAATATGCCTTCATGTAAAATATTGTCTAACAAAAGAGTTACAGTGATCTATTAAAAAAAAGGAAAACTTAGAACGCTTAAACAATAATTTACAAAAAAAGTCATATAATTTTTTTAAAAATATTTTCCATTTCAAAATTGGCAATACCTAGGTATTTAGCTTTAATTTTAGCGTACTCTTCACATTCGTTATTTTGTGTAGCCTAATTTTAATATGTTGCCCATTAGTTGACAGAGACAAAAAATGTTGGTATAATTACGTATAACGTCATCTTAACTCCAGATTTCTGTCGCAATCTGTACTAATATTCCATATTGTCCGAAATTCTTATGACAGATTTTATCATTTCCCTTCCAGGCAGACAGTAGGTGTATTAAGGGGAGAGACAAAGTGGTAATTTGCCCTAGGCAGCTATTCTAAAGGTAGTACACTGATCATGGAATTTTGGTACTTTGTATTATATAGTATAATATATAGGTAGTTTATAATTGACAAACCTATTTTTGAAGTTTTATTAATTTAACATTTCACGTTTTCATAATTTTACCTCAATCCACATGGCACATTTTACTATTATCGTATAATATTATCAAACATCACACCATTACAATCACCGTTATAACCCCGTATGTAAATTAACTTTAACATAGGCAACTTTATATACATGTATGGGCAACAACCACGAATCTTAGGGGGCGACACTATGTCGGAGATAATAGCAACGGGCACAACCCGTTTCCGCCAGGTATAAAACTCGATAGTATTCAATCGATAGTAACAATAGATACCTATCACTATATTATAAATATTTCTATATTATCCAGTTAAAATTACGAACTAAGATATAATTGAAATATAAAATACCTATACCAGGTTTAATTTACCTATTATGGTGAAGAACATTCAATTATTAAGTAAAATAAGTACCTATAGGTAAGTACAGATTTGTTAAAAAATAAAAATAAATATAACATAATTTTCATTTTATAAATAATAAATATTAGGAACATTATTACAATACTGTCACTATCGTAATTATAAATTACAAATTGAAATCAGTCATGTATAAAAGTATTGTACTACTTTTTACAGAGTTTTTTAGAGTTGGATGAAATGTACACCGATTACGACGCACCGAATGCACCTACATGCACATAATGTGCACGGGGAAACTATATACTTTCTATATAAAGTACAAAACGAGTGTATAAAGTATATTATAGCATTATAATTCGTATTATTTTTTTACTATATTCACATGGCAGATATTTTATCTACGTACCTATTTAGGTAGTTAATACATACTATCGATTTTTTTTATTTGGCGGAAAGGGGAAAAGTATCTACCATTTTGGCGGAAAAGGGGCCCGCCCAATAGCAACGTTTGTCGCGTATTATTATCTATAGTAATTATTGGTATAACCTATATTATGTAGGTAGTCTATTCCTGTCTAATTTCTATTTGTTTTCCTAAATTAGGTGTTTATTGCAGCAGCGGCATTTTCCGTAAAAGAAGCAAATAAAATATACATTAACTATACAACGCACATAAGTATAGAACCACACCAAATTTTAGTGGCCAGACCAAAAGAATTAAGTCGGGCTTTGTTGTTTACGGCACCGTTTACGTTACTGGTAACATAATAAAAAAACTAACTATTTAATTTCGAAAAAAATATTATTTTGAGATATGATGTACCCACATGTATATTTTACACAAATTTAGTGCGAAAATGTGCAATAATTAAAACCTTTCGAATTAAAATATTCGCCGATAAGTACAAATTACAGTCGAAGAAGTAATAAGAATTATTATTTGACTCTAATATTATTATTAGAGGTGGACTGAACTCAACCCGGACCATGAAGATAGTATTGAACCCGAACCGAAATCGAACTCAACAGCCAAATCGTATATGAATTGCCTACCATTTCTTCTCTTTACCTACTTATTTCATTTCAAAATCATTACTCGAACAAGTCGAACGTATATAAACATTTTAATCGATAACTTTTTTTTATTCTTCACTCTTCAACTATTTTTCGAAAAGTTCGATTTGTCGTTTGGGTTCGGAATGTTTACTTGAGCTCAAACTGATTCTAGCCAGCGCAGGGCTAGGGCGAACGCAGGAAAACATTTCAGGGGTGTTTTTTTAATTTTACATTAATTATATAAGCGAACCATATAGTATCACACTTATCATATATAAATAATAGTAATATTAAGCTGAAATAAGTAAAATTATTGTATATTTTAGATATAGATTGTATAACAAATACCTAATCTATTGAATAATTGTCTAAGTTACTATAGACCAACAAAATAAATAATAATATTCTAAATTAAAGATTGTAGATACCTATACTTTACTTACAGGTAGATCGGTAAAACGGTAAATACCTATATGTTTGAATATTATATTTAATAGTACCTATACATATTCATGTTATATAGGTGGTTATTATAAATTGTATGTAATGTATTAAATTATGTAGGTATTCATATTAATTGTTTATTATAAATTATGTAAGAAACCTAATGAATTTAAATTGATAATATAAGTATACCTAATTATTATATATTATGTATATTGTATATATATTCAATTACAATATTGAAGTTATCTTTTTGAGTAATTATTTTACCAATTTTAGATATTTTATAATAATGGTCAGAGTCGTCCCGGTAAGGGGTCTTGGAGGGGCATGTCGCTCCTCCATCCAAAACACCAGTAGGAAATTTGAAGTTTCAATCCGCAAAAACAGAAAGTCGATAACTCCCCTCCCCCCTTTATTTTATTATTTACGGTTTGAAGGAAGTATTTCGGCATTTAGTTGGAAAACTAGAAATTTTTCGACATTTAGTCAGCAAAACTAGAAAATATTCGCATTTAGTCGGCAAATCCGAAAAAAGTCGATGACCTTTTTTTTCTTTGCTTATTTACCTACCTTTCAAAGATATATTTCGTCGTTATTTTCGAGACACACACGCTTTCCTTCCCATAAATATTTTTTTGGTACGACCTTAACAATGGTTCATACCTGCCTAAAACATAATATATAGACGTCTGTATAGCGTATAATATTTTACATATTAATATACAAATTAAAGATAGGTATCACCACAAAATGAAATAGTATCTTAATTCGTGACTAATATTTACCCTACCTACATTGTTTTGGTTTGATTTTTAATTTCACGGGAAATTTTGAAATAATTCTTAAGCCATGTTGTGAATTTTTTAATTTCTCTTGAATTTCGGAGGGGGTTTCAATCCCCAAAACCCCCTTGCGTTCGCAATTATATAGGTAATATCAGATATATAATATCTGTAACTACCAAAATATATCGAAAATTATTATAAATTGGAAAATTAAAATGACAGGAACTTTAAAACCAAATGTTTACTAAACGTCGAATTTTTTATTAGCCATATAAATGCTCTTATAGTAATATTTACGTAGTATACACCGATGTTTCGCTCAGAATCGTTTTATTTAATTCAAAATATCTACCACCAGTAGGTTAGGTATCTTACCCAACGAGCGAATTGCTTCCACCCCAACTGACCAGCTTTGTTTTATTTTATTTTTTATAATATTATACATACCGAACTCTTTTCAGAATCGTCTTTTGAATGTAATGATATTTTATATTTGCATTCAAAATAAAAATAATTGTACTTATTCTGTCTGAGAACCAAAAGGACGACTTTCACCATTTGTATTATTATTATTGTTATTTTCTTATAATTTAGACATGGTTGTGCATAGCTGTAATGGTTGGTCTTATGGGACCTCTATTAAATTTGTTTCACACCTTAAGTCCATATTATGAATATCATAAGATAGCGAGAAAAGGAGGTCTCAACTCACCATTGAACTGTTTTTGGTATGTTTACGGTGCACTTTTACAACAAGGTAAGCACTAAGTATATCATCGTATTAAATGCATGTAGGTATCTATAATGATAATGTCATTCCCCCGCAATTTATCGGTATTATTAAGACGTAGTATAATATGAATATATTATATGAAAAATGTACAATATAATAGTTAATTATACCGTTTCTTATATATATTTATCGAAAATTGTGAACTATTATTATCAGCATGTCTTACAAGATTTATATCACCGTGAGATATAAATCAAAAAAATTCAAAATTCAGCTTCCGGAAGAACCCATAAAAGTCCAAATTAAAATATAGATATAAATATATCTATTCAATTTCATTCGACAATATGAGTTTATTCCCAGTGTTTCCATTAAACCTGGCATACCCAATAGTACTGTTGCCTATATTATATATAGACCTATATGTATAGCTTGGACAGATGAATGCCATATATTATAACTTATAAGTATTATATAGACTCCTATTTATAGGTATTTTATTATATATGGCATCCAAGGCCGTATTTAGATTTTATTTTCGAAGGAGGTCCAAAATCTATTTTATAATTTTAGTACATATTGAATTTGCATTTTGTCCATCATATAGGTATAGTGATTTATCGGATTTATGCATTTTTAAAATGCATTTGAATGTATCAAAAAAGTTAATTATAATCAAATTTTTACATTTTTCAATTTTTACATACAATATTTTAATATTTGGTGGACAATATTTAATGATTTTCAATTTAATAAAACTATTTAGGAATTAATATTAAAAAATTAAAAAATCTTCATCTGGAGTTTTCCAACCAGCAATTTTCAAAATATTTACGGTCTATCATCGATGAATGGACAAAAATAGGATTTTTCATCTAATTACATTTAACTATAGTTAGGTTAATATTAACTTTTTTAATAAAATTATGATTACTTATTTTTGGCAAATTCAAAAGTTAATGATTTAAAAAAAAAAATGTGTTATACCTATCATTGATGATGCTTTTTATAACTGTATCAATATTTTTCGGCATACCTATAGGTATTATACCTATATCCATTATTTCACCTATATGATTGTTTTTTAGACCAGTTTTACTGTTGCATTTAAATCACAATTTACGTATGTAAGTAAAAGTTTTTTAAAGTGTTGTGATTCATTAATTGATCGGTTATGATTAAAAATATTGACATTGATGTTAAAAGCCACTAGCTTACATACAAAATTTATCAAATGTTCAAAAATTTCTGAGGGGGTTCGGACCCTACGGACCCCCCTCAGATACGGCCTTTATACGTACCTAGTATACCTACCTATACATATTAATTTGTTCACAATAAATCGTATCTATATAGGTATAACTGGTTTTTTTTCTAAACTTTTCAACATTATTTTGTCGTTCGAATAAATTTCCTGATTATAATATGATCCCATATATTTCTCGTCTATTACAGCTAGTTCAATTTTTTCATAATATTTCGAAAAAACTACCAGCAAACTAAGAGAAATAGAGAACCTCTTTACAAATCGTTACCTATCTACTGTTTGCGTACAAATCAATATAACACATAATCATACGTATAATATATAAATTTAAAAGTCAAATTTTTGATGATTATAATATGTATAGGTGGAGCTCATTTACCTCAAGCCGATAGTGGTAGATTGGTAATTGGCACATGGTGGCTATTCGTTTTGGTTATTGTTACAACATATAGTGGAAACTTAGTAGCGTATCTGACGTTTCCGCAGATGGATGTAATGGTGTCTACCGTGGATGATCTAATTGATCGTAGAGCACAAGGATATTCATGGGGAATACCAGAAACATCAAATTTACATTCCTTATTCGACGTAAGAAAATTTTGAACTTTTAAAAATGTCTATTAATTTATACATTTTAGACTAACAGCATATAATTACAAATAACTCCGTATTTTCTAAAATATATTTAATAACAGCTGTTAACTATAATATTTAGGTAGGTATTTAAATTGAATACCTATGTAGTTTATTATAAAACCAAAATGTATAAATAGGTACATTTTACATTGGATTATTGTGTATTATGCATTTAGTTTTGTGTACTATTTATAAAATATACATATGTATAGGTAAACTATATATAAGTACGAGTACCCAGAAAGGTAGGTAGGTATCTAGAAAGGTGGGCATTAATTACGTAGGTACCTAGTAAAAAGTTAAAGTTGAGTTGGTAAATTAATCTTTAATTTAGCGTTTCAGCTCGATCAGGTAGGTAGTTAATTATTCTTGCAATTAACTAATTTAACTAGTTTAAACTTTCATTGGATTATCATGACTTTTTTTCAGCTAATTATCATTCGTTCATATTATTTCAATCGTAATTAGAATAGGTATAAAATGCATAATAATTGGTTATTAATAAATGAATAGGTAGGTACCTACCTACATAATATTTAAAATTAATATGCCAGTAAATTATTATTACACTTTTTAAAGTTAATTGTTTTTTACTTGATTTTTAATGTAAATAAAAAATAAATAACTTTTTTTAAACTCTGTTAAGTACCTATGTATTTTAGACTCAGAGCGTAGCAAGGAATATATTGGTTTTAAAATTATGCGTTTTTTCCATTATTTTTATGTATGTACTTGTACACTTTTTTGGGTAGAAGGAATAAAGTAAAAATTTTCAAGTTTTACCTTATGTAGAGGTTTTTTAATGGGAAATTTATTTTAATTGGTACTTTATAGACGTCGACTTTTTGATTTTCTAAGTAGGTAGTTTTCTAAAACGTAACGAAAAACTATTGATCTTACGAAAAATTGTTGTAAATGGAAAAATAACATATAATAAACATGTTATGGTTATCAACATAATATATATAGGTACCTAGGTATGTATTTTTTTTTATATACGTATGTACCTACCAGTGGCGTATTTTCAATTTGTATATGAAGGGGAGGGTTTAGCTAAAAAAGTCGGACTTTTTTTTTGCTTATTTATGTTTAACAATATAACATTAGAATGTAAAATAATAAATAATAATTAAAATGATTTTTTTTGGGGGGGAGGGGGTCAGATCCTGTGGACCCCCCCCCCGTAAATACGCCACTAGTACCTACAATACCTATGTTTTAGATAGAAGAAGTCGAGTAGGAGCTTTTAAGTAGAGAGTAAAATAAGAATTTTTGGATAATTTAGACGTTTCTTATAGGTAATATCTACTTTATATGTGTACCTATTTATATTTTATTATAGACATTTCCGGACGATACGATGGTCAAAGAATTGATAAAAAACGCCGAACATTACGATGAAGTGTCACGATCAATTATAGAAAGGATCAGATTCGGTAAACACGCATTCATTCATCGTCGAACCAATTTAATGTACGTGATGAAGGATGATTATCTACAAACAAATAGATGTGACTTTGTTATAGGTAAAAATATATATTCGTATAAGTCGTATACAAGGGCGTATTCGAAATTGTTAGGCAATAACCCCCCTCCTAACCAGAGACGCATTTATATTTTTTTTTTTTATGGGGTGTAGTTATAATGAAATAGTTTTATAAATCAATATAAGATGCTTTAAAATAAATTTCTATCTGTTATTATAATAATTACTTATTTATTCAAGAGTTCAACAAATTTCCCCAAACTAATTCATTTTTGTATTTTTTTGTTTTTCTGTTTATGGTCAATGGTCACCATATCTATAACCTATGATACGGATGGTTTTCAAATTACATGGCTTAAATGTATATGCGTCGAATATACAATAACGAATCCCGAAATAATAATCCCTGGAACAATAGTCCTCAAAAATTTAGTGGGAATAATAATCCCCAAGTTATTGAAAAAGTTGTAGCTCCGTCAATTTTCACTTTAGGACCATTGTTTAGCCATCAAAATTAATATTAAAAATGTAATTATTTAAAATATATATTTGAATTGGGTGTCAAAAAGAAGAATGATTATTTAGATTAGTAACCTTTTCGGTGCGCGTGTCTGATATGCAGGCGGTACTATGACTATATTATATTTGCTTTCAAATCTAAAGTAATAACACCGATAAAATTTCATAATATTATAATCATGGACATTAAAGGAAGGATACCGAATACCATAGCCGGCCGGAACAAAATAAAATGGTCCAAATATGTCGCATCCGTCAAAATGCACTTCGAACTGTAGTGATATCGTTTTTATATGTATAAGTATACAGCAGCATAGGACATTTATTGGTTTTTATTATTTTATTCTAAATAGTAAAACTTATGCATAATTATTATAATACCTACATTATTTCAAGACCAAATTTTTCTCGACCTTAAATAGTTGGGAGAGAAGACGAAATAGAAAAAAAGATCTTCCTCGATTGAATGAATGCATTTCCAAGAATATATGACTACCTACCTATTAGAATAAGAGATGTAATTTTTATTTTTTAAATATTGTCCAATGTTATAAATAATATAATATTAATTTATGTATTGTAATAATCTCGAAGTTTTAATATAATATCAGAAGGCAACCCATACTTTAAAGTCAGTATATTTATAAAATTGGAAGGAATTAAAAAAAAAATTATATCCCTTATTTTATTTATATCAAACAGCTTAATCAGAATTAATCGAATAAAGTATGGACAAAATTGATCTATTAGTAAAATCCTTAAAAAAATAACAAAGTGCCAGAAGAAAACAATATCAACTCGAACACTCAAAATTGCAGGAAAGACATTTAAAAAACTCTTTATTATCTTGTTTCGAGACTAACAGGTAGGTTCCATAAGCGATGGCTTGATAGAGTAAACAAAGATTTGGAAAGCCTGGGAACGACGAGAATTAAAGATGCGGAAGATCGGGAATTCTGAAAAGACTTGGTGAAAGCGGCAAAAAATCATTATTCTAGTAGTCTTATACTCTTGGAAATGCATAGGAACTAGGAAGCAGGTACACACATTCATGGCTAATCAATGCTGTGCAATGTGTATATAAAAATGACATCACTATAATATACTAAGTGATGTAGTCGTAAATTTTTTAGTGGGTTAGGTATACGCTGAAGCTTGAGAGATATTACCCTACCAAGTGACGCATATTTTTTTTTTTTTTTTTGGGGGGGGGGGTTTGGTCCCCTATATTTTTTTAAATTAAAACATATTAATAAAAGTTAATATTATGGTGGAGTTGAAGCACTCCCCTCCCAACGTTTAGGCTAATTGGGACAGGAACATAGGACTTGAAAACGTTGTATTTATAACGTTATAACAATCAAAATCAATAACATATTATAATGGAAAACGTTATAACACAAAATTTAAATAACATTTTAAAACAAGAACGTTTTTAAGCCTTGGCCAGAATGACAAACAAGTTTTGATAATAGGTAAGGGATAAGAAGATAGGAATATAGGTTTTTATCACAAAAATATGGAATTATTAAATTAAAAAACATACTAATAGTTAATACCTAGATATATACAAGTAATATTGACTCAGAAAATAAGTGGCTTACTTTAAAAGAATTGCCCAGTATTCCCGTGAATACATAATTTTATATTGCATTATCTGTAATATTGTTTTTAATATAATTTATAAATAAATTGATCAATGAATCCTTTGGTGTTAAGTATTATGAGGACGCTGTCCACACGTGTGTTCTCTGACATAGCAAACCTACGTACCGTATTCTTACTACAGTTTATTTACAATTAATATAAATGTAAATTTACCTATTATCAAAGTCTTAGAGGAAAACATAAACTATGCTCTAACGTGGAGATTTTTGTAATACTCGTATTTTTAAACAAGTTATAAGTAGTTAAATAACTCTTCTTTTTTTGAATGAAAATAACTAGTTTTAAAAATGAAATGAAAAAAAAAACTCTACGCTAAAGCATAGTTTATGTTCTCCTCTACGAATTTGATAATAGGTAAATTGACTCTAATATTAATTATAAATAAACTGTAGTAAGAATTCGATATGTAGATTTGCTATGTTATGCGTATGTAAGACAGAGACAACAAGCGCGTGAGTAGCGTCTTCTTAAGAAAGGTAATATATTTTTTTAAATATCTTTATAATAAATATTTTTAAAATTTTTTATATTAGGTACTCAATTAGTCGTGTGGGGAGAGTTGCATAAAAATATTTGTATAATGTGCATAGGTACCTAATATTAATTTGTATAAATTAAAAATTCACTATGTGTACTGTGTAAACATACTGAACACGGTCTACAAGCATTTAAAATTTTCGAAAATGAATAGGTACATAGATAATGATTATATTGAAAGTATATTTTGAATTGATCCTCCCAGATACATGCAATTCATCATATTTTAGTGTGTAATCAAATATATATTATTATTTATGTTTGTAAAATATGTAGGTACAACAATATGTTAAATATGTAAAATTCATTGCCACTCGGTACCATTCCCAAATAGAGCAAACAAAAATTTATAATAATCATACGATATTCATGGAGATACCAGCTACCTACCTAAGAACTAAGTCTAAACTAAAAAAACTAAGTCTACCCAGTGGTTAAAGTGGAATATATTTGCAGGGGGGACTATAGCTAATGTAAAAAAAGGCGTCCCCTGAACCCGTACGGTAATATTTTTAAAATATTTATATAAATTTAACTTTTAATCCATGTTGACCTGATTTGTAAAAATTTATCACGGACGTATATAATGTATATACCTGTTATTATGTATAATGTACATACTCTGTGGTTATAACTTTAAAATACGCATATTAATTACCTATATTCCGGCAAAGGAGAGAATGTCTGGAGAACAAAGAAAAATCGAAATATTTTTTTCTATAATATAGATCTTGCATACAATTTATAACTAAATACCGTATTTTGAACTTTTTTTATTTAATTTTTGAATATTATGTACAAAAAAAACAAATTCAGTCTCAACTTTTAATTAAACATTTAGAAATATAGAAGGGACTATATACTAAAGGGGACGCCAAACTTAAGCTAAGCAAAGACGGGGGACGCCGTCCCCCTCACTTTAACCACTGAGTCTACCAATAAACATAATACCTACCGCTGCTATACAACTACCCAGTTATAAATTCTTGTTTTCCATAAGCATATCACTTATCAGGTACCTAATAAAGAAAAATAATAAATAAAACTAAATATTTCTTAAATAATCAGGTAGGTACTGTGAATTTGTCAATAGACCGTAAATAAAAATTGACCGAAATAGTGAGTATACCCGCGTATCAAATAAAAAAAACGAAAAAATCGAAGTGGGTATACTCCGTATACCCTCCACTACATCTCTGTATATACTATATACTGTTAGAAGCGCTTTCTGACAGATACGACAAATTCGGACCACTTTAATCGACACAGTTCCGTGTCCTCCCTCTAATGTTCATGAATATAATTTACATATTAATATTTTTTTTTTCGTTATCTGTGATAGCATAGATTAAGTATATGTGTTCTTAATCTATGGTGATAGTAATAATACACTATCCTGTTCGAGGACCGAAGGTACAACTTCAACCATCTGTATCTGAACAGCATTTTTATATTAAGATATTTAAGTAAAATAAATCGACAAAAACATAAATGAGAAAAGCGACCACTCTAAAAAGTGATTAAAAGTAATTGGGAAATAATAAAGGAACAAAAAGTGATTTAAGTGAACTACTATCAGCCCTGCTATATATTATATATATTACCTACCTACTCGATAATAATATTGTGATTTGCGTATTAATTAGTAGGTATGTAGGATGCAGGTACCTACCTATTGGTTTTACAGTGATTGTATAAATTCAAATAAACTACAAATATTAAACTTAATACTTAATTTATAAAATATGTTCTATAGGAAACGAAGCTTTTGGCGAAGAAAAGCTATCAATGATTATGTCAAAAGGAAGCCCATACCTCAACAGAATAAACAGAGAGTTCAGTATAAATATAATATTTTAAAGTAAAACGACGGATAGGATATAATCAGAGAAAGGTCCATTTCTATATTCCCAATTCCTATTGAATTATTTGTAATCCACAATTATCATGCAAATCTTTATGCACAATACTAAGTATCACTATAATTCAAATGCGGAGGCAATATCTCGAAATAGCAGTTTCTCCAAATTTGAATTTATACATTCCAAAATATAAATTAATAACAATCAGATAAACCTACATTTTAATGTATATATTTTGTAAGTATGATAAATACTATGAGTAGGTTATTCTAAAAAAATTAATTAATATTATCAAATAAAAGTATAGGTACCTATTAATCAATGATGAATAAAAATGTTAATTTACATAGGTAATAATAAATAATGATTTAATATTACATACTTAATACATTAAGTACTCAGACAACTTAGAGGACGTCACAAAAGCATTTGCTAGGTATCTAATGGATAATATATAAAAATTACACTACGCAAAACAATAAATGTGGTGTCCAAGTTAAAATTAGAGTGAAAACACCTACTACTAATTTTAAAAAGGAGAATATTTTCTACTAAATGACATATCCTTTTTCTAAAACATTGTGTATTAAAGAAATACAGCGTTTTATAAAAAGAAAAACTTAAAATGCTACAACTTCTTTGATAAATAATGTTTTTCAAAAAAGATACCTATGTCATTTTCTAGAAAATATTCTCCTTTTTAAAATTGGTAATAGGTGTTTCAACTATTTACATTTTAACGTAAACACCACATTTCTTGTTTGGCGTAGTGTAATTTTGTTATATTGCCCATTAGATAGATGGAGACAGTAAATGTGGGTGCTATGTCCTCTTCAAGTAAACACCACCAAACTTTCACCAGTGACTATAATACAATTATAATAATAATTGACTATTATAAAATTCAAGATGAATACAGAACCAGGATTGTCCTAGCCACTAATTTACCACCACGAGTCTAGGCTGGACGTGACACATAAGTGTGTTTCCAAAATTAGGGACCCGGAACAGAAATGTCTCCGGAGGGCTCGATAGGCAACATTTGTACTCGGCCCATTATAGGTACTACTTTACTTTGTATAATCAGATATCTGTATAAAATATTTATGCAGTTATAAATTAAACCTTTTTTACGCACGGACTTACTATGTTTGAGTCCGTAACATCTAGTTTCAAATCACGGATTTAGAATGAATTTGTATTGTTTGTGTGCATTTTATAATTATACCTAGATATTTAAAGAATTTTAATTGTTAATATATCAAAATGGTCATATTTTAGATTCTAAACATAGCAAGGAATACATTAGTTTTATAAATAAGTGATTTTTTTTTATATGTATGTATACACTTTTTGGTTAAGAGGTGTTGTGTAGCAATTTTGGGGTAAAAAGTTTTCTGATAGCAATTTATTGTTTGTATTTTAAATGGTTATTTTTTGATTTTCTAAATAGTTTTCTTTAGCATTAAGAAAAATTACTGAAAATTTTTAAGAATTGGAAAATTATAATATCACAAACTTAAAATGTACACCAAATATTTACTATAGCATAATATTAATATGGCAAAACATTTATAACTTTTTTACCACTTTTCAGTAATTTTTTTTATAAAATTTCGTATTTTTTTATGCATAATGCATATATATAATACCTACTTATATGTAAATACTTTTTAAGTAACAAATTTATTGTAGTTGGTATTTTAAAAAAATTAATTTTTATTTTTTCAGTAGTATTCTTAAGCGTAGAGAAATAATATCAAAAATAAAGGAAAACAGTTATAAATTAGAAAATATAATTTACTGAATTTCGCTCAGAATCATTTTATCAAAATAAATTATTTATTATTACTTTCAAATTCAATATATCCACCATTAGATCTATCTGATGAGAGAAGTGTTTCCATAAATATTATATTATCTAATTATGTTAATCCTATAAGTATAATTAGATTAAAAATTGCTTTTATTTATTAACTTGAATTTAACACAAGTATTTTAATCACAATATATTTTACTAATCAACCCCCTAATATTATAATTTTAATTTTCATACTTAATAGCATTTAAATACATTTAAACATGAATTTTATAAAAAAATACAATAAGAGGCTGCAACACCAACGAAAAATTGACCTAAAAGCGTGACAAAACTGTGGGATTTTGAAAAGTCGGATTTCAATTCTGAAAACTGTTTTGAATTCATCAGTTTATCTTCTAGGGATCGATTGAGGAGTTTATTTTTATTTTATTTTTTAATCATGTTATTTACCATTAAAAATCACAATTTTTAAACATTGATTATATTTTAATCTGTAACAATAAAGAAAAATGCCTTGATTGATCCCTAGAAGATAGGCCGACACATTCAAATCTGTTTACAGATTGTAAATC
>JAIPRL010002899.1:0-53043 GCA_025469235.1 Pemphigus obesinymphae | reverse complement strand
GGCGAAGAGCTTTTTCTAGAGATTCCCAAGAAGCCTCTGGATTTATTTGTTCGAAATTGTCGAGAAATGTAGATGCGGTATCTTCTAAGTAAATACTTAGGAATGATGTTTTTTGTTCCGAGGACCAACCGTTGATCTTACTCGCCTTGTTATATTTCTGTATATATGAGTCTATGTTTTCGTGGATAGCACCGGAAAATTTAATTGGTTTGCAAAAAGGAATTCGTTCAGACATTATGTCGTTTGGAGTAATTGCTCCCTTTATGTATCTGATTAATCGAGATTTTAATTCCGGAAGTTTGCCCTAAGTTTTCAGTTTCCTTTTTTCCAATTCAGAGATAGTTTGGGGTAATGTTAGTTTAATTATGTTAGTCCAAAGGGTTCTGTATATAGAGTCTAGATTACAATTATTTTCGTTTGTTGAGTCGTTAATATCTATAAGAATATCGTTTATATTGGAATTTTCCATATACAAAAATGTTTTAGGTGGTATGGAATGAAACACAGGTAAATTATAAAATTTAAATTAATTCTAGAACTAGTGATTCGAAAGATTCTGGAAATAGGTATCCTCTAACAGTATGTAGAAAAATGATTTTCTGAAGTTTTTTTTAGAATAAATGAGTCTGAAATTCCTGCTTTTATGCCGGCTATGGCAATTAATCTGCTGATTGTGTTTTTGTAATATTCTAAGCGATAAGTTTTGAGTTTAATATTTGTTTCAGATATAATACTTTTTAGCAATTGTTTGATTAATTTTATTATTAAGACTTTATGATTGTTTTCGATATTTTCTATTGTAGTGTAGAATTCGTACATTAGAATAATGAATTGGTTATAGTATTATTTCTGGCTTTGGATATTAACTCCAATAGTTCGATTAATTCTAATATTAGGTTGCCAAAAGAATCGGGAAATAATGCACCTCTTACTAGACTGTTTTCTAAAAAGTTTAGAAAGGAGCTAGTGGATTCATTATAAAATTCGCGGTTTTCTTGTGAAATTTTTAATAATATATTTTCGAGATAACTAATGAGTGAATTGATATTATATATAGGGGTATTTAAAGTGTAATCTATGATAATTGTTCGAATAACGAGTTTCAATAATAATATGGATTTTTGCGAAAAGGATCGAGAGCTCATTTGATTATTGTATAATTCGAATATAAATTATAATTTTAATAAATATTTGCCAATAACCTCGTGAGATATTGAATTTGTTAAAAAAAATATGCGAAATTTTATGGAGGAAGGGTGTTTGTTTCTTAATACAAATGGTCAAAGGACGTTTATTATTGTATTTATTAGTATTTTATTATTATTATTATTATTGGTTTAGAATTTATCAATATAATTTAATGTTTGTTCTTATTTGTTCATTGATATTTGTTGGTGTGTAATTCTTGATAAAAATAGAAAATTAATTGGATAGGTATATTAATTTTAGTGTAAAACGTATAGTTTTATACAATATATAGAATTTGTGAGTGGAAATTCATTGGTGTGCCTATGGTTTTTTGATATAGAATGAGTATTATATTTGAAATTAAATAATATAAGATATGGGCATATAATGCGTAGAATAGATGTGTTACTACTGATGTAAACGTATACTTTTATACGTATTTAATTGGTCAGTAGAAATTTAATGATATAGTTTTGATTTTAAATACCAGATTCGAAAATTTCTATTAATATGGTTTAAATTTCACTCTTCGAGGTTCAAATTGTCGTAAAGTGTGGTTAACAAAGCCAGTTGAGCGTCATTTGTCATGAAATGAAAATTAAATAGAAAAAGAAAAAGAAGGTAAAAGTGGGAGGGTGGCGTATACAAATAAATTAAAATAATATATTGTAATATAAAATTTCGATAATAGGTGGATTTAAAAATATAATTAGAATATTATAATTGTTAAAGCCAATTACGAAGATATCGAAAAATATGGCTTCAACGGGTACGCGATAATAAATCCGAAAGACGATGTCGACGTTTCATATCTGCTCTCCGTTTAATTATTATTTGTACCTATTATTATACTTAATATCATCATATCTGTGTTTTTTGTTTGCGTATTTATTATTATTATTATAAACTTGTGAATTATAGTTAGTCGTAAATTATCGTTCGCTTGACTCCGTCGAAACTATATTATAACCCTTTTTCTGTGTCGTGTTCGCCATTGAGGCAACATATCTATTCCAATTCGTCGTTGTGTCGTGTTTTGTTCGCCATTGAGGTAACATACCAATTCATCGTTACATCGTTCCGCATGCGCCATTAAGACAACACACGTACCTACACAAATTATCGTCACTGTGTAAAATCCGGAAACTCGCTGTTCTCCACCAACTAACCAGGTTTTTTTTTGTTTATATTAAAATTAATTATTAAGCAATAGTTTTGTACATTTCATAGAATAGTATTTAGAAATAAGCTCCCCCCTTTGCCATACAGTTTGTACCTAGATTTAAGTAAATACAATACAAATGACTGATTACCCGTATACACATTTGTGTTTATGATTCAAAGATATTCTCCTTGTTCTCCTCATCGTCATCGTAGCCGTCGCCCTTTAGTAGTACGTTAAGTTGCCTATCCAACGAAAGTTTAAGGCGGATAGTTAAGTTGCCTACCCAATATATTTGCAGGAACAATTTATTTATTTTATATCTTCTATTTTGTGGCTTGGGTCACTGGTCCTTCGGTCGGTCCATGCACTACGCGCGAACACTAATATTGCTTATAATATATATATATATATATAGATATATATATAAGTATGATAACACAATCAATTTAAATTCATATTACATGTATAATTATAGTATATACTATGTAGGTAATAGAAATTTGGTTATAATTAGTTATCTTTGGGTACATGTTATACGAAAATTTTTTTATTAAAGAATTATTTTTGACTTTTGAGTAATTTCAAAACCAATTTTTGTTATTCCATAATTTCACGATATTAGTTAATTCCTACGTGAAAAATTTAATTAAACAATTTAAATTCATAGACGTCAGTATATAATCGATATTTTACATATTTATATAGAAATTAAAGGTAACAACGTGAATTAAAACAATAGGTATATTTTAAGTCACGTTGCTAATTTTCTATTTTTCTTGAATTTTAGAAGGGGTTAAAACCTTCAAATCCTCTCCTTTCGTTTGTCCCTGGCAATTTACTTTTAGTTAATAATTATATGATATTAAGTAGTACCTATTTCAGATGTACCCAGTGATGTAGTGGAGTATATACGCGGGTATATGCGTGTACCCAAAACAAATGCGTAAATTCTATTAAAATGCTATATATCTTGAAAAATATATTTAACCAAATTAAATTCTGAAAATGTTTATAAAATAAAAATAGTGTAAATTATATTCTTAGCACAATCAAAACATATTTTTTCCATTTGATTATTTGATAATATTGCATAATTAATATATACCTAATAGAATATTGTGTTTTAAAATATGATTTAAAATGTCTTTCGATAAAATGATTCTGATCGAATCTTGGTATAAAATACATATATATATTTCAAAGTTTAAAATTGTTATAAAGACCCCAAAATTGAGATAATAATTAAAAAAATATAGTCAATTCATATAAAAGGTAAACATACTTTGTAAAAATATCAAGTATTCAAACCCAAAATTCGAATTTAGTCCATAATTAACATCATACATTTATATATATTTTACATACATTTTTGGTGAAAATTTCAAGTCCTAGGACCATTTTGTATTATAATATCTTCGGAATTACGAAGAAATGACAAATCTCGAATTTTCGAAATCGTGTTGTACCGTTTTTATGTATAGATATAGGTACTTATTTCGGCAGTTTTTCCTTACGCGTTAAAAAAAAACTGTTGAAACTCCTATACTAGAATGGTCGGTAATGTTCAGAAGACAATAATTATTAAAACACTGGCCTCGGCGAAGGCAACGGATAAATTCGACAAACGCGGTACATTATTTAAATTATAATTGTATATCATTTATTTTATTTTATTTATATTTGTTATATAAATTATCTTTGACGTTTGCGTAGGTAAAACGTAAATGATAAACATGCATGAAGTATCAGTTTAATTTTATTGAATAAATGTAATGTTAATGTATTATTTACTTTATCTTTTCGAACTTACGCCTTCAATTATAGTTCTTAAGGACTCGGGAAAAATATTTGCTTCTGGGCCTAAATTTTGAAGTTATACGCCACTGCCAAGGAGATACATATTATTATTCGTTTTATATTAGACATATACGTATATATTGTACATCTGTCTTTAATTCGTTAGGCACGATCGATATTTACGATTTTTATTCGTTTTCTTAGATTCAGCCGTGTCTATATAGGTATATAAGTATAGTAGTATTAACAAATCATTTTAAAATTGTTTATGGAACTATAGTTTATTGTTTAAAATACGTTCAGAAATTAATGTAAGGTCTATAAGTATTTTGCAAAATACATGTTATTCGGGTATAGTTAAAATATCGAAAATCCATTCTCACAATATATCCTAGTAAAAACGCTGTAAATAATCTTAATCGCTGATATTGTTACAGAATTGACGTCAAATTGTTGGAAGTATATGATTAATTTTGGTATTCTTTAGCCTTTACGTCTCTATACCACTAAAAACGCATTTATCTCTGAAGTCAAAGTCATAATCATTGTATTTCGATTTTTTCCATTTGATCATTATGCCGGGAAGTTGAGGAAAACGTTTGTATCGTTGAGGTTAAGGGAAGTATACTTTTACAGTATTTCGCAGAGAGTTGACGTTGAAATACATTTTGCACCGGCTGGACACATTCTCTGTGGACGTCCCAGCGGACTACCTACTGTATATTATATGAGGACTAGAGATGTTGTTGATTGAACGACCGAGTTATACCTAACCTAATCGTTCATATCGTGTTTGTATTACACGTGTGTTAAGCGGCCCATACACGATCAATATTATTGCTCAATATTTGATATTGACAATAATATTGACAGTGTATGGATTATATTGAAGACGTGTTCAATATATTGAAACAATCAAAATTATTTTGATATTTATTCATAGATTGTCAATAATAGTAATAATAATAATAAAAAAAATAACTTAAAGTCTTTGACTTGCTGGTATAGCTTCTCGCATTGACGTATTTCGTTTTTTAATAAATGGATTAACCAAAGTTAAAATTTCATCAAAACATTCATCATCCATTCTTAAACATTTTTTGAAATCATTTCTTTCAAAATTGCGCAACTCTGTTAATAGCTTCTCGTGAGTATAATATTGTCTATTTTTCAGCCACTCTTTTGACCAAGTTCTTCGTTGTTTTTTTTTCACCTTTTTTGGTTTTTTTTTTTTTCATCAAGTGACAAGGCAAGAGCAATAGCAATAATCGCGGTTATCTTCGCTAGACATTTTGACCGAAACTGAACAATATACATACCTATAGGCGCGCCGCCGCCGCAGATGACGCGCGCGACCGTACGCATAGAACACAATATTATCGCAATTATCGTGTTTGTGTATGTAATGTAATATTATTGCGTGCATGAAACCCGTGAAAAATGCCGAAAAAAAATCACGTGATTTCTATGTCTACAGAGGTCAAACGGGACCAATAGACAATGCGGGCCGATTGCGAAACAACGTGATATAGGTACGCGTCCTATCGCGGATACGGTCCGGCCATATCGCGCGCGTTTAGAGAGAGAAACGTCGGTTCCTTATCGTGGACCGGTTCAAAAATACAATCAGTCGTCGTCATATTTTCTACGGCCGAAAACGCAGCAGCACCGTAATCTAATCTGCATGACGTACAAACGGTTTGCGTTTTTCACTCACGTTTTTGTTGATATAATATAATAATAGGTACCTATATATTATTATGATATTGTTAGGACTACCCAAGGAAAAAATACACACGAGTTACACTGTCAGTGCTAATTATACAAGAAATTCGCTGGACTAACCGGTTTAGATTTCCCCTTAAAAAGTAAACCAGTGTACTTTCAAGAAATTCGCTAGACTAAACCGGTCAAAAATTAAGACACACCGGTTCACTTTCTTTCGACCGCTATGGCGAAGTGTTCCGAAAAAATACCGATCCCCATCTGTCCCCACCACAAACCTGATTCTCCCCTAATTATCTGTTATCACTTAATGTTATCAATTTTTACATTAAACATTTACAACAATCAGGATTTAATTAATATGGGTAGTTATATATTTTAGTTTTTTTTCACTAAAAATAATCAAGTCGTCTTCAACTTGATCATCGTCACCACAACCAAAATTCAGTGGACGAATAAATACGTCTAAATAAATCCTAAAACCTGCTTACATTTTCGAATAGGAATCGATTGTACTGTATTATTAACGATATCACTGACAACACGAGTTTTATTAAGAATAAAATCTTTTACCTTGGCAATTTTAATGTTATCCATTTTTATTTTTATTTAAAAAAAATTTTAAATCGAACCGTCATGTAATGTGATAAGCAGAATCAATGTTATGTGACAACTGATAATAAGAATTATGGAAGGGGTAAACCAATTAATGCAACGAATTTCTAACCAAACCTGTGTATTTATACACTGAACCACAATCATTAATCGGGATCGGTAAAGCAAACCAGTTTACGCTGGCGAATTTCTTGTATAAGTAAAAAATTATCCAGCACTCCATTCGATCAGTGGGTATCGCAGTTTGAAAATGACACGTGACTTCATATTAATAGTTCTTTCGACTCGCCAATATTATAATACACGCATTTCCTCAACGCGTACTCATTCATTTATTGATATAGGTATTCACTTATAATTACCCAAATTGAAATCGGTTTTCTCATTATGAAACCTTAGAAGTTTTTCTACAATTTGATACCATTCGTGCATGAAATAATGAATATTTTTATAGGTACAAAATGTTTGTGATTTATTACTAATTTATATATAATATTTTCATTTATTTTTATTATTATATTATGTAGGTATACAAATTGCCGCCACGTCGGGTTTGTATTTATAGAACATGTGCGGTGAAATTTCGTTAAATATTTATCTTATGTTTACATATTTTTTAATGCCCTCATTTAATTTCAATAGGTACCTATTCAATATATTTTATTGTGTTTACTATCAATCTGTACTCCTTGTCTCCGTAGTCTGATCGTTATATTCACAGCAAGTAGTTTGGTCATTCTTTTTATTTACTAACCATAACAAAAACATAATTTATTGTGTTCGGTATTTGGCCGTTCATCTTATAATCATGATAACAAAACCATGCATTTTTATTCATTTTCCGAAACGCAACACAATTTTTACATGTACCTACTCCACTTCTGCCTTGAACATCTAAAGAGATTAACGATGTAGGTAGGTACGATGATCTATGCACAGTTCATCAATATCACCAATGTTTGGCTCGAAATTATATGTGGTTGTAATGACATTTTAAAATTAAAGGCGACTATACTATACCACACTTACGACGTACGACTGTACGAATACGTAACTACCATTGACAACGATTTATTATATATATATTATATTAAAATATACCCAGACAATAAAGGTAGGTACCTACTTAGATATCTACTGTTGCATATTGACAACAAAAATAAAACTTCTTATAGAAAAGTCGAAACATAGTGGGCATAATACATTTTATACTGAGAGTAGGTGGTTGGTAGTAGTAAGTACTGAATAGTCTGATACTCTATAGTACACAGAAACCTCAATCGTTTCATACGATTTGTGAAATAATAAATAAAACAAACATTTTCTACCATAAATATTCATTATTTCAATACGATGTCATAGTATAAAACTTTGGAAAAACTTTTAAGGTTTCATAGTATGAAAACCGATTTTAATTTGGACAAGTATAAGTAAATAAATTAATGAGCACGCGTTGAGGAAACGCGTGTATTATATAATAGAGGCGGGCGGCGCGCGGCGACTTGAAAGAACTTTTGACGTCACGCATCATTTTCAAACGGCGATACCGATTGAACGGCGCGAAGTAACGAATTACTGTTTTTACCAAAATTCTATATTTTTCACGGTTTATAATGTTTAATAAAAATATACAATAAAAATTCAATTTTTTTCCTTGGGCAGTCCTTTAATATCGTAAAATCTACGCGACGAATACATATAATATATCGAGGTGTATTTGCGTGCATATAATTTATAATATAATAGATACCTATATGGGTTAGGTACAGTGGGATTCAATGTGGAAGAAAAGAAGAATTTATCAGTATTTTAGTACCTATATATTATTCGACGGGCATTATAAGACATACGATTTTATGAAGGGCCGGGTAAGGACTTTTTTTAAGAACTTTTTTGGACCGTACCTACCTGACAAGCGTATTTTTACCGGGCTTCGGAAAAAATCTTTGGACCGGACCAGGCTTTTTATGCGCTTAGCTTTTTTTTCAGGCCGAGCCGGTCTTTTTTTTTACAAATTTTTTCGGACTGAACCGGGCCAGGCGTAAGGAAAACAAACTGTTGGACCGGGCGCATACATATTATTATTATACCGAGCGTTGCTATAGGTGATTTAGTATAAATAAATGTAAAATCAAATAAAATTCTTATTCAACAAAATTATACTATTATGTAGGTAGATAATATAATAAAAAATATAACTGTGTACAGGTATTAAATTCAGTATTGTATAATCTAGAAAGCATATAGAGATGATTGTTCTTGATATATAGATATTCTATAAATTATTGTTGCAAGTATTTCGAAGTAAATACCTACATTTTAGAAGTATTTTTCTAAAAATGTAAATATTGAATAAAATCCCGCTTTATAAAATTTCCTCAATATTAAATAATGTACCTATATTAAATAACTATTTATAATATATTCAGATTTCAATGCATTTGTATATTTTTATTTTTACATTGCTTATAGGTATATTGATATGGGCACACGATGCTTTCGAAGTTATAAATATATGTATGTGTACACATATCAGATAGGTATACATATCTACTAATCTTATTTTTTATAATAATGATATTTCATTAGGGGTTTTTTAAAAAAATCAAGAAATACGCACGGAAAAAATTGACCTATAGTTTGAAAATACAACATTTTTATCGAGATCTATAACCTGTAAATAATAATACTGTTTAATGCCGCAGTATATTTTATTTTATTAACAACCAAAATAAAATAATCAGGCTTTAAACTTTTAGAGTGGTTCAACGCTTTTTCTAATTATTGATTTAAATATTTTATATTTTATAATCATCAGAAATAAAAATAAATGGAGTTATTATAATAGTGCATATTTTCAGGGGCATAAAATCCGATCTATATATTAATAAATAATAGGCAACAACTGATTTAGCTGCAATATTAAGTATGTATATAATATAGAAAATATGAGTTAACTTTTATTATTTAATAAGAAGAATAAAAATATAAAATATAGGTAGATATTTCTATAAATACGGGTATACATTTGTTTAATTTAATCCTTAAAAATGCTTTTTTCTCTGTATCATACACTTTTAGGTATTCGTAAAATGCTTTTTTTTTATGCAAATACAAGTTTTAGTAATTAAATAATTTTTTTAAAGTATGTTTCATGCAAGACTGAAATAAATTTAATATAAGTACATATAATGTTATTATGTATAATGTAGTTACATATAGTACCTGTACAGTGTACATGTACATATATACATGTATGTATATATTATAAAATATAAATAAAATTTATTAATTTTTGATTTACGAACGATTTGATTGATACGCTATAGATTTATATATAGGTAAATGCGATACTGCTATTAATTATTTTATAAATTGAAATTATAATATTTAAATTATACTTTGCTCAAATGTATAGGTACCTATGTATTTTAAATAAAGGTTTACCAATTTTGGCATCAAATTAAATATTAATTATTATCTTTATCGTAATATTTTATATATATATATATATATATATATATATATATATTATAATATTATTAAATTGTATGTAGGCCAAGTTCGTCCGAATTTCAAATATATATATTCAGAAATGCACCCACAATCGCGTATATTGTAATATATCGAGGTGTGATGAAAAAAAAAATTTCTACTAAACCAGCATAAAAAATATTTGTTTATTAAATTGTATATTTTTAAAATATCAATATAACTATCAACTATAGGACATCATCTTCTGGCAGTAATCTCATTGCATAGAAAATGTTGTTACCGAAATCGTATTTTTAAATTATTCTTACAAACATGTTATTTCGAGATCGATATCCTCTTCTGTCCTACATTATTCGATTTGCTGTACTCCTGCAGGAATATTTGAAAATTGCATCCTTTCGATTGTGTAGTTTTAGTTTTTGAAAACACATATATTTTACGTGATTCTAAAATTTTAGGAGATAATGTGTTCGTAACATCATTGTAGGTATATAAACAGAAATTAGAAACACAAATTGTTTTCTTTATTTTCCATTCAGATATTTAGTAAACAAAACAGCATAGATAACGAGAGTATATTGTTATCAAAGTTTTTTAGTCAATTTAATAAATCCTTATCTAATAAAGACACTGGACAAGTTCATGGAAATAAAAAGTAAAATAAAGAACTACAGGATGAAAAGATGGAAATATGATGTAATAGTCACGTGTTATTTTTTTTTGAAAACTTGGTATTTATGAAAATTACAAAAAATGCCCCATGTTTGTGTTCGATTTCTAATCTGAAGCTACGCGAATCATACGCGATTTTTACACTCAAAAATTAGATACATAAAAATGTTAAAATCAACAAAAATCACAAAATGCCAAACCAAAAAATTTGGTTTAAACCTAAAATTTGGATTCGAATAGAAATAATATTAATTAGTAATTTTAAGTAATACAAGATTTATATATTATAATCAGGGGCATAACTAGCGCGGGGGGGGCAATCTTCCCCCCAAACTTTCTTCAGTCGGCCAAATCGTATTGTCAGTCGGCTATTCGTATGTAAGGTTCAAAAGAGAAAATAAGTTGATGATATTTTTTTTTCCACAGTTCTAAAGAAGTATTTTGAGCTTTGCAGTCGGCCAAATTGTTAAACGTGTGACATTTTTTTTTTTGCTCATACAAAAAGTGCAATCAGTCGGCCAAATTAAGACACTGCCCCCCTCCCAAGAAAAAAAATTACTTACCCTACGCCCCTGATTATAATATAATTGAATAGGTACGAGTATAGAAATAAAAAGAGACAATTATAATATATAAAACATAAATTCGTTTGGGTTTATGTATTTTTATTATTATAAGTAAGTATATCGTATACATATAGACTTAAATAATAAAAATACGTGCGATGAAGAAAAATAATTAATATAAACATTAAACATGTTTTAATAACTTAAAATAAATTAATATGTACCTTCTATATGAATATATTTATGAATATAATGAGTCTGTGAATATTTATGAAATAACAGGCGATTACATTAAATATATAATAAGATAGATTGTATCAGTGGCATCCATAATATATTATTATGTTCTTTTTTATTCAGTGTTCATTTATGTTTATTTATTTCAGTCATTTTTGAGACGACAAGTATTACGGTTGCAGTAAATCTTACAAATTCTATAATTATATTCTTACAAAAACAGATAATGCTTAATTATTACGCTCTGTAGTATATATAATTAAAAATTAATTTGGGATATGGATTTAGAAAAATAATATGTTATGATTATGGAGATTACAATCCCGTGTTCCTGATAATTTTAAAGTCTCGTAAATCACTAATCCCGGGATATTCGGAATCGTCAAAAGATATTTTATATAGTAAAACAATATATCAGTTAATAAAATACTATATTTTATACTCAATATTTTTTTAACATTAATTACTTTTAGTAAAAGTACCTATTATATACAGGTATTTTTAATCGACAAATTTTGCCATTTTTTTTTTTTTTTTATACGATAGTAAAGAAATAATAATACGTTCCTTATACGAGTTATGTATATTGAACATCGATCATTTTTAGAATTTACGGCACTGAATTTTGTATAATATAATATGTTTTAGATTCTGAGTAGAGCGAAAAAGAATTGTATTAGTTTTATAGGGGTTTTTTTTTTTTGATGAATTATTGTTTAAACACTTTTTGAAAATTTTTGAAAACTTGTATCTCAAGAAAGTGCGTGTGGAGGTCTAAAATTCAAAATACACCCTCCTCCATCTCAAAATGTCGAAAAAAATGTATTAAAGTTATATCTTTAAAATAATTTCACTCGGAATTTGTTAAAGATATCACATCAAAAATGAATTAATACAATTCAGGAATATCGTCATTCTATTTTTTAACAATTATTATTAAGTATATTAAATAATTTAATCAACTATCTATATAAAGTCACGATTGACTTCGTAACATGCAGGGGATACATATTATAAATTATACTAGCTTTATAATTTTATAAATAATGTCGTATATGAGAAAACGTGTAGGTATATATAATGATCGAGATAACAGTTGAGTACAATATGATTTCATAAAATTAAATTAATCACTAAATAATAATAATAATAATATCGAATCAATTAAATATATAGTAATGTGCACCCGAAACGCACTAAAATTTAGTATAATAATATCATAATAACTAATGGTGTATATTATCACGAATAACAATAATTCATAGATGAGAATTATACACCAAATTTACATAATATTATATAGGATATGAGATTATATATATATATTATATATATATAATATATAATTATAATACTGTAATATATATATACTTAGTATGGATCAAAATCCAGGTTGACCGTACGCACTCGTCTTCTGCACGCAAACTGAAAATAAATAAATAAATAAATAGATAACTAATATAAAATGATAAATATAAAAAATATATAAAATGGTTAATTAATAGACGATATATCATTATTTCGATTACATATTACTAAAATTTTATCCGGACCAAATCGTACCTATAGTTAAACATTAAAGCTATCACTGTAGATAGGTATTAGATAATATTATGTACTTATATACAAGATCGTACCTAACTACCTACTTTTGTTTATTAATTTTACGAAAATCCGATTAGATTTTAATTTTCGGATCCAAAATATATTAACTATTGAATAAACATTCAACGAACAAATAAATGTCGATTTCAAAGGCGAATTCAGAGATAGGTACTAAACCGCGGTGTGGGAGGCAATCTTTCGAAAATAATGTTTTACAACAAGATGAGTTATAAATATAAAAATTAAATTTCGACTCCACAAAAATATTTACTTTTAAACAAATACGTATTTTGATACCCAAAGATATGTTATATCATCTTCAATGCGCAAAACCGACGCGGTAGGTATAATTCAAAATACCGTGTTTTTTCTTAATAAAAGTATCTAAATATTATTTTTGTGAAATCGTGTTTTTTCTCATTAAATTTAAATATATTCAAATACTCTAATTTATAATCGTGTTTTGAACAATTTAGAGATTGATTTTTGAGTTCAAGAAGTCAAATTTGTACACAGACTGTTTCAAATATACGATTAACATGCGGGATTAATTATTCGACATTTTTATTTATTTTGTATCAACCCTTGAATAATTTAGAATATTAAGTGCGAAAATATGCCCTATTATAATGCCATAATATATAGATATTAGACATAGATTAGGAATTAGGACATTTTAAATATAAGTATAAGGATGAAGTTCCGAGTTTAGGTAAGTTATATTATATGGGCCGTTATGTTTACAAAATAAAATGAATATTATACTCAAAATTCATGATATATCGATACATATAATATTATTATTATATTAACGATTATTAATAATTTATGCAAATGAATTACTTTCTTTAGTGGGCTCCCAACCGAGATATTCTCCAGTCTTCTTGTTTTCTTTTTGTAGCCATTCGTACAAGGGGTTGAAATAGTTCAACAACGGTCCGGCATCCATGTCCCGTTGACCGGTCAAGAGTTCCATAGCGTCAAACCACGGTTTCGACGATCCTAATTTCAACATTTCTCTAAAATTATAAAAATATAAAATAAACGACTTACTTAAGAACAATAATACTATTAACAAAAACTCCAAATAATTACAAACATTTAAAATGTACTTATATAAAAATATTATAAAGCGTAATCATTGTGTATACTGTATGTGATAAGATATTCATATGACAAAAAATTATTTTTGAATAAAAAAAGTTCTGAACCCTAATTTTAATATACATAGTTTGATAGTTTTTCAAAAATATACAGGAAATTTTGAAATTACGCAAATTCGTCTAGTAAAATATGTAGAAAGACTAGCAGAGTTCGGTATAATACAATTATTATTATTTTTTTAAATATGTAACCATATTTGTTATATTGTTATTTTCCCTAAAATTATAAAATAATTAAGTTATAAAAGGCAGTTTTTCTTTATTCTCTGCAAAACTACTGAAAAATCGAAAAATTACCTCTTCAAAATACCAACTAGAACCAATTTTTTATCAAAAAAGCTCTTTCCACCAAAGCTTCCTACTGGACTCTTTCTACCAGAAAAAAATGTATACGGTCATATAAAAAACGAATTTTTTGTATCGCTCAAAATCTAAAATAATAAATCAAAATTGTACGTATAAATATAATTTTATCTTACTTGAAAGCGTTGCCGGCGTTTTTGCTTTGATAAACGTCACATTCGTGTAACGGTTTGGTTTTTGGATTATTCCGATCGAACTGACCGGCTTTCTCGCACAAAGCCTGGTGGAATTGAAATTGTATGATATAACTAACAAAGTACCGTATATAAGGTACGTTTCCGACGATATGGTACTTGGATCCCGGGTCGAAATCGTTTTCAGTCCTAGTCACGGGTGGCTCGATTCCCTGATATGAATATCTGCAACAGGCCATCGTTATCGAATTATCTCATTTGTTTATAAAATATATAAATCATATTTCATAATGTATTTTCTCGTTTCAAACCAGACACGAAATATATATTATATAAATATGAAATATAAATTCATACAGGTATTATATTCACCTGAGTTTCCACCAGTCGCAGTTGTATGTATCTTCCGTCGTGAACCCTTTGAACACGTTCCACCTCCACAGATCCATCAAATATCCGAAAGGCAAAAATACTATCTTATCTAATCCTATTTTGTACAGATAATTTATGTCAGCCTCGTACGAACGACTCGGTTTGGGCATCAGACCGATCTTGTTCAAATGTTTTGGCGTGGACACAGACAGAGCGATGGTATCTCCGATCGCTTCGTGAAAACCTGTTTAATTAATATAAGTTAATAGTTAAATTAATCCAAAAACCTTAATTCAGTTAAAAGTTAATAGTTAACTTAGTAATAAAAAATAACTATAACTCGTTAAGTATTTTGAATTTAAATAAAAAAAAATATTCGAATTTCTTAAATTATTCAACAAAATTTAATAAAATTGCAGGCATTTTACATTTTTAATTTTTTTTTATTAAATAAGTATGTAAATTAGGGTCACCATACATCCTGTTTAAAACTGGATTGCTCTATTTTCAACATTGCGTCCTAACAAACTTCCGACGGGACGTTTGTTGTTCCGTTTTTAAAAGTAAGTCCCATTTATTTCACATTTTATTTATACTTAAATATCCAATTTGATAATGTGAAATATTAAGATGAAATTGGAAAGTCAACATTTCTTTTTATTAGATTTTCATACAAATTAAACCTGTATATAAGTTGTACGTCGAAAAAATCGAAATAATGTTGGTGTACCTGTATTTATATAATTTGTGGAAAAATTACAATCTTATTTTTTGTTTATTTTCCTATTTTTTAAGTAGCTTCTCAATTTTTGGGGATAATTTACGTGAATGACTTTATTGTTTATTGATTTTTTTATTAGTTTGTTTATTTGTTAATTTGTAACATTAAATTATAATGGTGGTGCAAGACCATTGAGGGGAGGAAGGTTCGAAAATATGTTCCGTTTTTTAATTTTTTAAATATGGTTACTACATTTTAGATACTCATTTATCAATATAAATGAAAATTATATTTGAATTTCGATTAAAAATATATATATATATAAAAAACTCACGAAAATATTTTATCCCCCTCCTCTCCCCAACAATATGTTAACTTAAATTAATGATTATGAAAATATTAACTGTAAATGTTAACTGTAATACAATGATAATTTAAACTATGAAGTACTTATTTATACAAAGTTGGAAAATAGAAAAAATTATTAAAAGTAAAAATAAAATACTGATTTTTAACCAACTATATAAATAAAGAAAATAAATATAATAGATATATTATATTATAAACACTAACCGTTTTTTGAGGGATTGTCCCAATGTCCCGCTGCTCCAATAAACTTTAAACAGGGCGATTTTTATTCCGCTTTAAAGTGCGGTTCTATTTTTGTCTTGTTTTTGCTTAACTACCGTTTTTCTAAAAAAATTTGGCAGAAAATTGACGAATTATCTTTTTTTTATTTTCCTTATTTACCATTTTCAAACCGGTTTATGAGCATTTTGGTAAAAAATTATTACGAAATTCGATTTTTTTTTTTTTTTTTTTTTATTGTTGTCCTGTTTTTTTTTAAAACATTTTAATTAGGAACAAATTGTTCCTGTTTAATTTTAAAAATATGGTCACCATTATTTATTATATATTCAACGCATATGTCCGTACTCTGTTCAAAAGACGTTTTTCGAATATGCAATGATTTAATTTAAAACGATAATTCAATATATTGAGGCACACGAAATTTGCAACACGCTCTAGTGCTCTATAATCTGGTATGCTGACAAATGGATTCCAGGTATTTTTGGAACCGATAACCATTTTCATAAGAATAAATAGTTACCCGGTTAAAAAATTCAGATCTATCGACAATTTTATACAGAGTCATTTAGATCCCACATGACAATATTAGATCCTCCATTTTCTAATACCTATATATTACTTAATTTAAATAATTACCCATAGGTGATTGTTAGGTATTTAAATATTAAACGACGAGTAGGTACTGTTAGTTTTCATTTACATTCTTCAAAATTTAATAGTCAAATGCTGTAATAATGTAGTAGATATAGTGGCACGAAGCTACCAATTTATTGATTAAACCCACGGTTTAAGATATCTTAACCCGTGATTTCACCAATTTCACGACCCCTATATAAATACTACATAATAAAATATCTAGTCGTATACTATTGAACTCGATAAATACATGATTATTTGTTTTCAAGTGTTGAGAGCTATGAATAGATAACACGTTGTTCATATAGTTCCAAAATATTAGGGTTGGGAATTCAATGATTTGGGTATTATTTGTTCATACACTTTACAATCTCTGTTGTCCAGTCAAACTTTCCATCAAGGGTTGGAACTAAGAACAGGTTTTGGAATCGGTTGTAACATTAAAATTATAGTACCGGACCCAAAACTTCAATTATTTAAAGAGTTATATAGTGATACAAAAAATCTGTAAAGGAACCCGACCTCTTTTACCCCTTTCATATTGTAAATCATAATAATTCAAGTTTTAACACTAATTTAATATTTAGCGGAAGTTTATATCTTATTTCAAAAAAACTTGTTATAACCGAAATCTGAATCAGAACACTTGTTTGTTTTTTTAAGAACTCAAATCGTAATCTTAAAATACATTTTTTTTTTGTAACAGAAATCGGATCCTCAACTGAAAAAACTTTCCAACCCCGGTTTTCAAATGTGCCAAAGGTTTCAAAAGTTCCGATCCCCGCTGAGAACAGACATTCCTTCTTTGCTTTTCAACAACATAACGACTGTCAAATAAATCATTATGCGGATGACTGATTAGTAATGTAAATAATTATAAACCAAAATTAATACTATCGATAACTTTTATAACTGTGCCATTGGTATTATAGCCTATAGAACATATTATAAGATATATATAAATTCAAAAGTAAATTATTACATTAATTCTAAAATTAAATTACCACCTGAAATCATACTGTATTTTATTGACAATTTAATTATAATATATCATCATTTAACGTATTCTATCAATTAAACGTCCAATTTAAATACTAAAATAACATTAAATCAATGAATTATACATATGAAATATCATATATGTATATCATAATGGTTATTGGGCGAGTGAATGATAACATAGTTATAAAAATAAAAATTATTTTACCGTACAATTAACCATATAAAATACGCAGTATATTTAATAAAATTGTTATGCGATTGGCACAAAAAACTTTGTTATGTGAAAAACAAAATATTATTGATGACAATTTACTGTAGGCAAAAGGATTATTTTTGGTTTAAAAGCTTTTCTTTAATTCAAATGTAATGTTCTTGAAAACATTAAAATTATATTATTTTAAAAACTTTTCACTAATATAATTGGATTTATCTGATTACACGTTACTATCAACGTCGCAACTGAGAGTTAAAAAAGGTTTTGATGATCCAAATCTCCCTCAACATTTTTCAAAAATAGAATATTTTTCTTTACCCATAATAATGAATACTGAAAATATTTTAATAGTGTAATCAAAACAAAAAAGCTACCCCCCGCCCCCAAAAAAAATATTATTTCCAGTTACATAATTTTTACCTTCATTTGCTCCTTCGCGGTATATGAACGGCTGATCTTTATACTGTAGATAATATTGAATGTGTCCCATCTCGTGGTGGGCAGTTATAAAGTCCATAAAATTTACCGACGTACATTGTTTGATCCTGAAGTCTTTCGAATCGTAAAAGTCCCAAGCTGAAGCGTGACAAACCAACTCACGCCCAACCGGCTTTTCCAAAATGGAATTTTCCCAAAAAGATTGAGGCATGGCGCTCAGATTTAACGACGTAAAGAAATCCTCGGCCACTTGGAACATCTTTTTTGGAGTGTAGTTCTGAAATATTTTAAAAACCGTTCACGTTTATAATATGCAATAAAAATGTTTTTAAAACAAGTTCATTTAAAACAATATCATAATACAATATATATTGGTTGTTTGTTTATCATACCTGATTTATCATGGCCGTGGTAGGATTTAAGTCATCGATTGTCGGATAAGGTCGTGTAAAATCATCCAATCGTTCCCATGACTGAGCCCACATGTCCCCTGTAAATATATATTTATAGTCATTTACATTATATATATTATATCCAGATACGTAGCCACGTAGAAAGAGTATTCATTAAAAAAAAAAATCAACGGTTCTGAACTGTTCTTCTTCTGAGTTTAACATTCTAGTGAAAAATGGCAAAAAACAACAACAACAAGGAAATAATTTTCAAGGGATTTTGAAAACATAATTAAATTTTCAACAGATAATTTTTAGAAAACCAGTTTAATTGACTACATAAAAAGATAAGTCAACAATTTTAACTTTATTATACAACTTTTATCGGTTACATTTTAACAGAAATCAAGAAACGTCTGCACGATAAGTGATATTATATAGTATTAACACATATTAGTAATGAACATTTTCAAGTCATTCATATGACGATAAACCTATGGCAATACGCTTCCATAGTGTACTATAATAGTATAAAAATATATGTACTAGGTACTTAATATTTGGTATATAAATACTGGTTTTCCCTAAATCTTTGAACTCCGTACGGAATTTAAACGGTTTTAGGATATGACATGCAGTTTTTGAAGATATCTGATATTGCAACCATTTTCGTTTAAAAACCAGTCGAGTTTTATTCGACCGAAATCTGCAATGGTCGAGTACAAAGTACCGGAACTCAGATCATAGGGAAAAACAAAAACTATACATATTAAAAATATTTTTATAGGAGAGCGTACATTTTATCCATATATTAAGCCTCAAGCTCCAAAAACGTGGTTTTAATGAGTTAATTTTCATAATCAATATCTCCTTTCCCCTCCATCGAACTTACCGAGCAAATGTGCCGGTATAGGTCCTCTTCTCGTGACCACCGAGCTACCGTATTGTTCCCAAAGCTTTCGGCGTACGTACGCGTGTATCTGCAAATACAGTGGTTTGATTTGCTCCCACAACCGTTCAATCCGCGGCCGGAAGTCGTCGACGTCATATCCTCTAATCCAAAACTCCGCGTTGTCCGAATAATCTATAAAACACAATAACAGTAGGTATCTATGTATAAAACCCACGGTTATAATATAGACTATGAACAAAATATGAAAGACATTTTTAGTTGTAATATTTCAAGATACAAGTTCATACAATATAATGAACTTAATGGTCGAAGTGGAAAAAAAAATTCATTCCCTTCAAAAAAAAAACGCATAATATTTATATCATATATAAATACTTATATAGTGTCATTATATTTAATTTACTCGCAATTGGGGGATTTTGGGAGTAGAAAATTTAAATTTATTGCCAGATTGCTAAAAAAAAAATGTTCGAGTATTTAAATATTCATCCAGCGTCCCGCTCTACTTATTTCAAACCACTTTGATCACTGATTATAGTGAAATATGTTCAAATAAATAATAAATGTTAATTAAAATTCTACAGATAGTATATATTAACTGCAGATAGAATGTACAGATGGAATTATACAGTTACTCAACTGTTTAATCTGGCCGCTTCGTTGGACAGTTTCACATATTCCGGATACATGTGTCGAACTTTTTTCCCCGTCGCCTCTCTCCATTGTATCCATACATGTTTCAATTCGTTTACGTCGTAACTTTTATCCAATATATCCTTGATGTCTTGCGAGAAAATAATAAAAAAATAATAATTAAGGGTATATGGGTAACCAAATTTTATATTTATACTCTAAAAGTGTTTATATAAATATATATCGATCATTATATTATTATAATATATGAATATGTACCGGGTTCCAAACTCAAAGTTCGATTTGAGTTGTTATCGCCGTACTCGGGAATGGTCGCTTTTCCATAAAGACTTTCCATGGCAGAAACGGTTTCATCCAACTATTTACGAAAAAAATAAATGCAATAATGTGAATACGGTTTATTATAAATATAATAACAATATAATTGGGTATATATGCTAACTTTTTTCAATTTATTTTCGGGTAAAGCGGCCGTTCCTAAAACGGACATCAATTTGAACTGTCTCTTAATATCGAGATTCTTGTACGTGGACCAAGGATACTTCACCGTTTCCTTCCACATGTTCTTCAAGAACTTGCTATATTCCAAGTTGACAGCAAACTGTGTATTCAAATGAATGTAATGTACAATAGTATGTAAAGGTTCGAAATCATATATTTTTTTTTTTTTCCAAAATTACAATTTAACACAAATAGCAAAATATACATACTGCAGTATGTAAATTAATTGGAAAGCCAGTAGACCTAATTCTTTATATAGTGCGAATATTTCATTGGTTTTTTTTTAAATAAAATTTGTGACTAATGGCCTCTTTTTTGCATGATTTACAAAAATACAGCAAAATATCGCAAAATATCGCAAAATATTGCAAAATTGTAGTTAAAGACGGCATATAATACAAGTATTAAAAAGTGTGAAAAACTTAAAATTTTGCAATATTCTGCTGTATTTTTGAAATTATGAATATAACTCTCATTCATTCAAAATGTAACTAAATTATTTTCAATATTATCGATAAGTAACTCTATTAAATGGCTATTTAAAAAATTTTCAAAAAATTTTATTAACGATTTTTGAAATAATTTTTTTTTTGTAAATCGTGCACAAACAGAAACCATGAGTCATATATTCTATTTACAAAAATGCAGTTAAATATTCGCATTGTATCAAAAATTAGGGCTACTGACTTTCCAATTAATTTACATACTGTACATATTATAAACATAATATATTGTATCCAAATACTGAGTTTCTAAGTGCATTATTGAATAAATATAAGTTATACACAAATAGAAGGTTCTGTCAAACGAAAAAACGGGTTAATTTTATTTCAATTAGATCAAATTAATACATATGAGAGTTTGTAAATGTTCCATCTATAGTTTATATATTAGTATATTACCAACGAAAAGTTTTAACTCTAATTGTATTTTTGTTAATCTGAAGAAGTTTTATCTGTGGAACTTTTTTACAATAAAATTTGTTTTTCTTTATATACGTTAAATAACTAATTAGTGATTATAAATATTATACCGAATAATATTGATAGTGTTTTGAAACATGTGGAACTTTATCTAAAACTTGGTATCAATTTTCTTTCAATAGAATAATTTTAAAAAGTCATATAAATGTTCAAACTTTATAAACGCTCTTATGGATAGTTTTAAAAACACGAGATGGAAGTATGGAACTTTATATGCTATGTCCTGGAAAAAGTATAATAAGCACAACTTGAAAAATATGTAACACTAATATATGAGGCTAAACAATATAAACTATATTAAATACATATCATTTTTGAGTTATGATTGATTTGAAGCCCTCTCCCAATTATGCTTATGAATTATATGCGCAATGTCTTATAGGTAACTAATTGTTAATGCTTAGATTTTAGTAATATATGTATTTTTGTATTTTTTTTAATGCTAAATTTAAGTTAAAATGTAACGTATGTAATGTTTCTGGAATCAAAATTGGGAAGGGGGATTTTTTCAAATTGCATAAACTTATATATTGTTGTTATATTTAAAATTAAATGACAACGTTAATGTTTTTCAATATGTTATTATTTAAATTAAAACTAACAATAATAATATAATCATAATCATAACTGCCCTGAAAAAATGCCTTTATAATTTGTAAAATACTGAAATGCTTTCAATATTTTTAAAAAGTTTAAATAATATTTTAGTCGTGTTTTTTTAATTAAAATAAAACAACGTGTTTATTGAGGTTCATATTGATATTATTTAGATTAATAATAATATTAATGATTTTATTTATAAAAAAAAAAAAAATGTAAATCCGTTCCCTTTTAATGATATTTTTGGGGTATATAATATAATATATTTCATTGTTTTAGATAAAACGTGGTTTATTTTTAGTTTTTTTAAGGCCATTGAGGTCATTAAAAGGTTGAAAGCATGATTAGTAATTAATTATATTTTATACCAATTATTAATATATTTATTTACATAAATAATCGTGGTTAATTTATTCAATACACGTACGTATCAAAATTGCCTATACACGACGCCTTTATAGATATTACTTTTAATATTTTAACTTTTTTTGTGATAATTTTATAATTAATATACCTATTATCTACCTATATGTTATAATTATATAAAAAAAATATTCCCTTTGTATTATCGTCGAATTTTTACTACTAATCTATAATATGCAATATTTTCTTATCGGAAAATTCAATTAACATTTAGCCAAATCATTAAAACGTGTTGTACAATATAGAATAAATTCAGATAAACGGTAATTATAAATGATTATATAGAATCTTATTACTCATTTAGGAATTTATCATTATATTCACATTGCAGATGGTGAATTTAATAAAATTAATTTAAAGTTTGTTTTCCATTCATATATAATATTATCATTAGTTCGCATATTTATATAAATAAAACATATTATTATATTATATATATTTTATATTACTACTACAATTATAGTATAAACCGTTAATAACTATTAAAACTGAAAAAAAAAAAAATTAGAATAAGGCTTTAATCGCATTACAACTATAACACCACCAATGAAAATACATTATGTGATTATATGATTATATTTCAAGTCAGACGATTATTTGTTACCTAATTTATTGGTACCTAATTAATGAAAAATAAAAACAAAAAATTTTTTTCTTTAACGCATATTATATTTAATAACCATAGACAATGAATGGAATATAGATTCGTAATAAGCTTTAAATATATAATTGAATAAAATGATAGGATATTATACATAATATAGTAGGTACTATGTATATATACGTATTGTATATTGTATATTGTACGTCACAACTATTTATAGTATAATTCTTTAATAGTTTATAGTCTTGTTTTTTCGGCAATTAACTGTAATCCTTATTGAAAATAATAATAATAACATTTGCCTACAATAATTATTATCAATATGATAATATAAAATATATATAATAATTAACAGTGGTATATTTACGGGGAGGGATGGGTCACACATACACAGATACACATACATATACACAAATATACATACATACCCGTTTCTATTTTAGAAAACAATTCATACTGCACATTTTTACAATAGGGACATGTGACAATATGACATAGTGGCAAGGCGATCGACTTTTTTGAAGCACGTGCCACAATTATAAAAGTTGTTGATCTCCTCTATTGAATCGTAAATAAATGATATTAAACTATTTGTAAAAAATACATACATTTTATAAATATTCTGGAGAAACAGTGATAAGAAGAAGAGAATAATAAGAAAAATTACATATTGTGCCTCCAGGAACGAGCCGAAGATATATTTCTGGGAATTTTTGAGGGGAGGGATGTATCTCTGAAATATATCTTTTAAATTTAACGACTAAATTCCAATATACTCTTTCAAAACATGGTAAATAAGCAAAAAAAAAATTAAAAGGTCATAAAGGTATAAAGGTTATAAAGGTCATCAACTTAATATTTTTGCTGACTACTTTTCAGTGGTAGGGATATGTATAACGCCTCCTCCTTAGTTTCGTCCCTGTGTGTCTCAACAAAATGTACATTTCATCACACTTTTGTGTGATGGGCTTTGCCCCCACTCCTAATTTAACACCGTTATTTTCATAACTATATATTACATTTGTATTGAAAATAAATTAAAATAAAATAATATATTTTTCAAAATTAATTCCAGAAAATGACAATTTTAAGAAAAAAATCTTATTTAAATATACTTGTATACCTACACAAAAATATTGTATTTATCACAACACACTTTTTTAATTCGTACAGCAAATTTTCATTTTCTTATTGCACACTAAAATATAGGAGCTAATACATACAATATACATGCATGCATACATACATACATACATACATACATACATACATACATACATACATACATACATACATACATACATACATACATACATACATACATACATACATACATACATACATACATACATACATACATACATACAATCCCTGTCAAAACCGAGTATGATAATTAGTATATTATATTTAAAATAAATTTCAAAAAGAGATTTTTAAAAGCAAATAATTCTATAGTTTGTAGTGTTTAAAGAGGTAGTTTTTTAATTTTTCCCAAAATAAAAATTACACCGCTAAGAATCGGATTTATCGATGGCAATGATTTATCTTTGTTTTCAAATCTAAAACAATAGTAATACATTATCCTGTCCAAGGATCGAAAGGGACGATGAACCAATTTCTTTCTCTATATCCTACCCAACGTACGAAGTGCTTCCATGGATTATTTTATATTACTTTTAGAAAAAATGGAAAAACAAATGAGTAGACAAATATTTATGTAATGTTGAAAAAAGAATTTCGTTACTCGTTTTTATCCATGCTAAATGATTTCTCAGTGATGTAGAATATTTTACAATAAGGTTTTAAAAATATTAAAATCAAATAAATTCAATTCTAAAAATGTAGAAAAATTTAATTTAAATATTCTGAAAAAGCATCATTTAACTAAATAGGGGGAGTTCACAGACCCTGCACCATCCGTCTCACTGCAGATGTTTTATATTGCCACTCAGTCAACTAGGTGATTTTACCGCTAATCATAGTAAAATATATAAGGGTTACATAAATTGTTGGTTTTAAATATTTTTGACCGCATCCCCCCAGAAAAAAGTTGAAAATTCACCACTGATAATTAATAATTTGATTCTATAATTGATTATATAATATATAGTACCCAATCTAATCTGATTTTCGTTGCACGCCATTGTCATTCCGTTCAGTTGATGATACTGAAAACTTAAAATAAGTTATATGTGATTCCAATTATTAGCAATAATCAACTATTGACCTCAGCATTTGAAATTTCGACAATTTTTCAATTGAATTCTGACAAAGCAAGTCAAGTTGGTGGTGATTTTTCAAACGAAATAAATATCTCTAAAGACGAGACTCACAAATGAGATTGTCCGCAAAAATATCTACGAAAATTCAATGTATTCACAAAACGTCATTGTTTAATGTAGACATATTGGGATTGTGAAGTGGCATAATCATTTGAAAATGATTTTCATGTAGCCTTGACGAAATGCAATCAAATAATTATCAACGATATTGGAAAAACAACAAATAATATATTTTAAATTTCCGTGTCACCAACCTGACGGAACGACAATCACAAGTAATTTACATCGGACATTCCTTATGGAACACCTTTTAGAGTATCCAAAATCACTGCAGAACTGTATAAAATGTTTGGAAACCTGAAAATTGGCTGAAATTATAGGTACGCCAGACTGGTTCGATCAGATTAAGTTTTAATAGGTATCTAAATAGTTGGATTATTTTTTACTTTTTCTTAAACGTACAATATATAATATTCGAAAATATAACGAAAACTATAGATGTTTTATAATAATTCTGGAAAGTTTTTAAACGTCACCGTCGTGAGTAAAAACTAACAGTTTTCACGGTGTACACCTGCGTATAATTGTATTAAAACAACGCGTAAGATTATAACGTGAATGACAAGTGATTAAAAAAATAATTCGATGAACGTTAACTCTGACAATGCACGCTCGCAGGTTTAATTCAATGGGGATAAAGGATAGGTATTTCAAGTTGGATTACTATCGACTTTTCACTCGATTAAAACGTAATCCATTTAGGTCCAAACGACCATTAAGAGCTTGACACTCGTTTATTTTACAATATGTCGTTTATTTTTAAGCGAACACTCTATATTACGGGGGCGCGGGCGTCTAAAAAGAGATTTTTTTTTTTTTTACTGAGTCCTTCGTCCATGATATTATATACCGATTATATTCGTGCACATGTTCGACAAACGTAAAATATTACGTTTTAAGTACCTACCCATCAAACACTCGATAAAGTCCAAGTGAATATACCTTTTTTTCGGCGTTTTCGTTAGTCAAGTTCGTCAGCCAATTCCAATCGGAGTGTATGACCCGGTTCGTCCACTGGGCCAACGCGTGATTGGCCTTATCCAGATATTTGGACGCTTCGCTCTCCGAGTATTTGTTCGTTCCTTGGCTGGATACGACTGACCGTGAAATGGCCATAATAGCCATAACAATGACTGCACAAAATTGATACGATTTCATTGTAACGTCCTGTTGACACGAAATAACAATATAATAATAATACAGAAATATAAAAATATATACTTAAGCAAGTATGGAAAACACACTCTTTGGGCGTGTTAGAATTCCAGGTCTCTCTATTCATGATTTCAAAAAAAATATATGTAAATATAATATAATATAATATTATCAAAATATTGAGCTACCTGAGGAAAGAAAAATATCCATTCGTGGTTATTGTATACAGAGTGATTATCAATATTTTTTACTCCTCTCCATCATTCGATAATAATTTTCACATGTTGGTTTTTAAAAATCATACTAAGAGTACATATACTAAGCATTTAGATTTAAGACGTAGTAGAGGAGTGGAGAAGTATTCTAATAGATATTGTCATATTGAAAATGTATTCTCTTGGTGACGCTTTAAACTAACACGCGATAAGTTACGTACCAATGGGTACTATAATTTTCACTGAAGTACCAACGCAAAAAGCAACTAACTAGATATTTAAGCAACATTTAGAAACTCGTATAATTAACTCATGAAAGAAATATTAATAATGAAAAATGAAACGACATTTTAATTTATGTATTTATTATAGTTCTACAAAATCGTGTAAAAAAATAATATAGGTTACCATTTAAAAATCTAAAGTTTACATTTGTTTAGAATAAAGGAAGTGAGGATAAAATTTTGAAAGTGGTCTCTAATGATATTTTTTAAATGATTTCGTAATAAATAAAAATACTCGAAATAAAATTTGTTTAAAACTCCGAATTCATATCTTAGATTTTTATATTCTAAAGAACAAAAGTCATTTATCCCCGATGTCTATCTATCCTCTAAAATATCGCCATTATTGATTTTTAAACAAAAATATGAATTAGAGTTTTTTTGAACTTACATTTTTAACTGTCAACAATCGGATACTATGATGACTTTTTAAGAAACTGACAAATGATAGACGGCGGACAGATAGATAGATAGATACAATGGAGATATAAAATATTTATTATTCAGAATTAAAACCTAAAATTAATCAAATTTGGTAATAGTTTTATGAAAATAAATAAATTAATTAACATTTTATACAAAAGATATCCATACTAATTTCTCTAAATATTGACATCAAACATGTGGTCACAACTACACGTTTTCTTTTATATTATAACTTATCAGTTATAGTATAAAAAATATAAATCTATTCAAGATTTACTCCTACCTAATTTATTTATTTACAATGTAGGTATATTGTACATCAGTAACGTTGAGCATAGATTTGCTGTGTACAATAATATACCTAATGTCATCAAATCGAAGATCTTTGACTTTGAGAACCTGAAGAAGTCATTTATCGGACAGTACAATAATTTTTGAGGTATGGCAAATTTTAATTTTCTTTATTGTAATACAATTTTTAGGTTTCTGAGAAACTAAAAAAACATCAAAGAAAATTACAAATTTTCCAGTTATTTAAATGTATTTATTTAGTTCATTTTTTCTGTTACCAACTAATTTTTGTAAGCTAATAAATATATAATTCTCTGAATAAAAATAAATAAGTCAATACAACATTTTAGGATTGTTTATAAGTTAAAAAAATGTTAGTACAATTTTGTATATTTTTTACAGCAATATTGCAATCAATCTCATAAGTTTTTGAGTGAAATAATTTCCGATCCCTAATTTATAACAATCGGTTATTATTATTACCTAGCATAGTAATATATTTATGTACATATAGATATTATCATATTTCTAAATCGTATAAAATCTTACACAAGTAAAACCAATGGCGTGATTTTGACCACGCAAGGTATACATTTAAGTATTTAAAATTAAATATTGTAGTAATTTGGCCCGCTTTTTAAATTGGTTGGCCCGTGTAATATGTAGTGGCTATTGGCTTCTGCCTTTCACTGGTCTAATTAAAAATTCAAAAATCATGAATTTTTTACTATCAAAAACACGATAATTCATATTTGTGCCACCGGACACTATTATATTGGAAAATAAATGAGTTATTTTATTTTTGCTGTATTGAAAATTCCAGACGGGGTTATGGCCTGCATAAAAATATGCGTATTAAAAAAAACATTGGAATGACGTCACTGAGTAGAAGAACCTTTCAAAAACTTAATAATTTATATATACTATATAGGTATTGTAGACATGAAAGTACAAAATATTTAATTTAATATTCGTAATGTGTTTAATTACATGGTTAGCTTTGAATCTGTCTAAAATCAGAAAAATAACTTGCCAAACAATAAAGGCGCAAAACTCAAACGATGATGCAAATCAGACAAAAATACTAACAAAAATTATAAAATAATAAAAAAGTAAGCATATCGCTCAACAATACTGCAATCAAAAGGTACTGCAGATCACAATAACGGACGCTGAGATTTATTTTAATCGAATAAACCTGAAATCGACAATATTATTACTTTCGTTTAATTAAATTTAGAGTCACGGTTAAGACATGATTTTGTCACGAATAATGAAATTATTGTCACCGAGGACGAAATTAAACTGCAACGGTTTTCATAATAATATTATCATATAGTAAGTACCTATATATACAACCTTGTCCGGGCCAATATAGCGAAAACCAGTTTTATATATTATGTATATTTTATTTCATTTATTATTATCATAATGTCCGCACAAACATTCTACACAGTAAAAGTCATTCAACCTCGCAAGGTTATTCTTTAAAGAAAAAAAAACACTTTGACCCAATAGATATTATAATACCTACTTCTGCAACCTTCCGGTTAAATGTAACTATATTTACTCATCTTTATAAATTATAATATTCCTAATTACACGTAAATATACGTTTTAAAATACAATATAAATATCGGTGTGAATATTATTATAATTATCGTTTGTATTTTTTAATACAATTAATTAATATATTTAATTAAATAATCATTGGATATTTATGTATTTATAATATATATATATATATATATATAATACATAAATTATCGGTCCTATGTGTACCTAAATAAAATAGTAACATATATATAAATAAAAATGAACAATACATTATTAATTAGATTTTCAATTAACTAATTAACTATTAGTATTTTTACTGAAAAAACTTGACTTTTTACAATTCATTTTCATAATCGTACAGTTAAGTTAACAACATTAAGGAACGAACTATTTACATGAGTTCGTTATACATATAATTGAATCAAAATTCAAATATAATAAATGATTGTTAATAAATAGATACTTATACTATTTTTCAAAATGTTGTCCAGATTCAGACATTGGACTTTGGTCCATCGTCCTTTCGGTCCCCCAGAAAATATAGTGTATTATTATTTTAAATTTGAAAGCAAAAATAATCATTTTAGTCAAAAGATGATTCTTAGATAATAGGTGATATGATATTATTAAATAAAAATAGGTTAACGTTTAATAAAACTACTGGAAATATCGAAAAACGACTTCTTTAAAGTAGGTACCAACTAGAACCAATATTTTATCAAAAAAACTCTTTACTCGAAACTCCTGCTCTATTCCTTCTATCCTAAAAAGTTATACATACAAAAAAAATATATGTATTATTATGAAATTAATACATAAATGTAAAATTTGGTCAAATCTATTACATTGTATTAAATTATTTTAAATATTCGAATTCTAATACCTGTAATGGAAAATAAAAATAATGAACTTTTTAATATATAAATTTATTTAAATTTATTACTTATAACGAGAATTTTTTTTTTTTTATCAACTGAAGGCTTCTGGATTAATATTTAACTTAATTTCTCTGAATATACAGGTACCTAAACATAATATTATATATAGATGTACTTACAATATATTATCTATTTGATATATAATATTTGTAATACCATATACTTGTACATTGGTAATCATATAATTATTAATTGAAGATACACCCTACAGTACCGAGGATTTATGTAGTATTCAATTTTCAATCGATAATATTATAAATAGTAAAAACATAATCTTAATTTATTTCAAATATATTAAAATGTAAAATGTGCATGTTGGGGAGAAAATTATTTGATAAAAATAAATTCAACACATAACGATTTCAGTATAGTATTATAAGAATCTTTCCTTGTACGTTTCATTAAAACTTAATTTTCTTTAAGCTGTAAGTAATTATGATGTATTATCATTTATCATTAATGTGTTGTAGGTTAATAAAACAATATTTAGAGAAAAATGTATATAGGTATTTACCGTCTGTATTGCACGTATCTATTATAATAAATGAACATATTTATAATAATAATTACTTAACGAATAATAAAAATAAAACATTTAATCATAATTGTATGTGTATATAATGATAAGACACAATAAAATATGTGTAGTTCTGTTCGGTTTTTTTTCTACAATAATTCTATAATACCTACATAGATTTCATATATTGTATATGATGAAAGAGTATATTGGAACACAGTCCAAAATAGTTGACCTCCTTAAACAACGAGAAACTATATAATATTATATTCCTATATCAAATATTATGTATGTTTTATTGATGAACTATATATAGTTGAAATCATTCATTCTAAATATAACACATATGTCATATATATTACATATGTGTAATGTGTAGGTACGTATATAATAATATATGGACAAGGAAATTATTAAATATTTGTATTTGAACTCGATGTTTGTATTAATAAACAATTAATCCATTATTAATATATACCTATTATACATTAGGTATGCTGCAGTGAAATAAATAATTATCATAATGATAAGTGCTTTGATTCGAGTCTTGAGCAAGATTATTTTTAACTTGTTTGTAAAATATTGATATATACCATGACGCACAAAATGAGAAATTAAGTACATTAAGAATATTCATATAAAATAAAGTGCATACAACTAAAATACAATAATAAATATTTGGTTTCCAAAGAAAAAAAAACACTATCGTTAGAAAAAAGAAGTAGGTATCTACATTAACTACGTATGGTCCATACGACCAGAAGAAAAACTAATTTGTTCAAACAATTTCAATTAAGTAGATATAGCCTATGAGTAAATAAATAGGTACACCCGAACAAAAACTAACTGCGAAAATTCTCGTTATCATATTATATTACATTCTTCCATGGGGACGAATTTTTTTCAAAATGTTACGAAAACCTGCCCCGAAACACGACAAATATCTATGCAAAATTTGGCGTCGATCGATTGAACCTTACAGATTTTTATAGGGAACATAATATAAACAAACAAACTTATTATAATTTATACTATGTATATTGTAACTAACGGATTTCGATTTGCAAGTTGTTTTTATTTGTTATTTCAAAACTCTAGCTTTGTTTACAATTACCCCTATTCACATTTACTCCACCAGATATTTTTAAGACCACAATATTATCATTTATTTATTTATTTATTTATTTTCATGTAGACGGTAAAGAATGCACTGGTCAGATGAGCTATATTTATTTTATTAATTATATCATTATGGACCATTCAAATATTACGTAAGCATCTAGGGGGAGGAAAAGTTTGTAATGTGCTATCATTTGCTGAAAATAGGAGTGGGGAGGTGAGAACCAATATACTGACGTTAGAAAATTAAATCTGTAATTCAAACAGGGAGTCGACATTTTTAAAGACCGGTGACTAAAAAAAAGTAAAAGTTATTCCTAATTTTAGAGGAGTTATCTGATTAATGTTGACGTAATATTTGAACAACCCCTTATATCCTTGCCAGAAACTGGTTCCAAAATAGAAGAAATACTATATAAGCTATCAAAAATTGGTTTTTTAAAAATCAAAGTATACGTTTACCCAATATAGTTTTATTTTAAATTGATTTAAAAAAATATTTTCCAAGTAATATTCTTCGTGTTACCAAAAGTGTTCTTCCTAAAGCAATATGACATTACCCATAGCCAATGCCATGTGTTTTTTTCTTTTGAAGAAACCTCAAAGCCGAAGTTTTTTAAACACCGACTGAAAAAATATATAAGCTTACTAGGTTGCTATTCGTTTAGAAATCACTCGTATGCTTATTGCCATAAATGATCGCAAAATTGAGCCTGTAAATATGTATTTTTAATGTGAAGGACGTAATTTTAGGCGGAAGGTCATCGTATAATTTTCGTCATTTTTATTCACCCAGTTCACCATTCCCCTTTTATTTTTATGAGAAAAACTGTTTTGGAGTACTTATAAAGCCAACCAATTCTTTCAAGTACACATTTTTGGAATCGTGGCACATACCTATTTATCTATGTTCCTTGTGTATTAAAATGTTAATAAATTGTTTTTTTTTGGGGGGGGGGATCTATTTGTGTCATCCATAAAGTTCAAAACATATCAGAAATATTTTTAAAAAAAATTCCAGTGTACGTACAATAGACCTTAGGTTTTAAACGTTATAACATGAAAAAAATCGTGTAAACTTGTAACATATATTATTATTTATTAGTATATTATAATATTGTATATCTATATAGGTATACGTATTTATATTGATGATAAACACGTGGGGTCACTAATTATTATTATTATTATTAAATATTAATTTGTATTATTTCCATGTACAATATTGATGTATATTATTATCAGTAGTCATAATATTTATTATGTAATACACATATCATATTAATAAAAAATGAATTATTCCAAAATTGTCTAATAAGAAGGTTCTGTTGTTGGTTATTTCTTTTTTTACCGAGTGCCTATTATACACAATCGAATGCATTTTAAATAATAAAATTCTCCAATATTTACAATCCTACAAGGTACTTTGGACAATATTACACCATACTACTCGCACGTTTATTTTTTATTTAGGTAAATACTAATATATATTTATAACAAATATTACCAACAATATACATAAATGTAAAACCGGTAACATATTATATAGGTATAATAGATATCTACATAATTATACGCAATCCTATATCGGTTACAATAGCCATATAAGCTATTATCGTAATGTATATTCCGTCCTAGAAACGTTGATAACTTATTTAATTTATATATAGTTGGACAATTACGTCTGGGCGGAAAGAATAAACAGGAGATGATTATAGAAAACTTATAAAAAATCCGAACGAATTTCAGTAGCAAAAGTTCATACAATAGAAAACGTCTGTTTGGACTTTAGTTGATTTGGCCGCAGGTCGAGCTGAAAATATTTAGATTGAGATTATAGAAATCCTGAAATGTACAGATTTCTAGACACGAACCGAATACATCATTTTTAATACTAAAATAATTTATGTTTATCATCAAAAAATGTTATGGATAAGATGTAAAACACTATACGAAATTCAACAACCTATATACGTATGTTACATTATTACACTTATACGTGTAGGTACTTACATCTATATAGATACTATTAAATTGATATATACATTAACACATTATAATAATGATAAACTGACTACATAATGTGTGGTATGATTTCTATCTATTGTAATATCATTGCAGACTATATACCTTGACCAGTATAATAAATGGCAACATAATATTATACTAGATATTATAATCGAATGACGAATAGTCAAATGTACCTATATAAACTATACAGTGATTAATTAATACGAATTCAACATAATATATAATATTGTTAAATAAAAACTATTTTCATTGACTATTTAATAGATTGTATAATACTTGTAAAACGAATCAAATGCATAAAATAAAATTAGGGAAAATCTAGTACCGTTACACGTAGGTATATGCTGCTGTATATTATATTCACCTATATGTGCGTATATATTAATTGTTCGTATGATACTATAACTGCACAAAAATAACATAGAAACATATAGGTGCAACTATATAGAGTAATATTTTTGATGAAGCTATATATAATCGTTTTATTTTACTCTTCCAGGCCTACAAGGAATTCGTTCCCATACCTCTTAACAAATTCTTGTATTTTTTTTTTTTTTTTTTTTTTTTTTTTTTTTATGGTACCTACCTATATGGGATAATAATTAATTTGAAATAATAATTTACAATGCATTAAATTTAAACAAAATAAGAGGAATTTACAGTTTATTCACCAAACAGTGGCGTATTTAAGAGGGTGGGGGTTGGTCTATCATCCGCTTCGGTCATTGGACCGGATAATGCATTAATATTATTTTAAATGTGAAACCAAAGATAAATCGTAGCATTTTCGAAAGACGATTCTGAAAGGAGTTCGACTAAACATTATTAAAAAATCGGTAATCACGACAACTTTATTTTTCATTTGGTTATTGCCCTTATCATTTATAAAATATCTCCGTTATAAAGGAGATATTTTACACTTGAGAAAACTTCTAAAAAAATTGAAAAATGACCTCTTTAAAATAGGTGTCAACTAATTATAGGACCAATTTGCTATCATTTTAAAATTAAACTTCGCTCAGAATATAATATTAATATTATGTTATATTATACATTAATTATATATTGCACCTGTACATACATTATACATGTTGCAAGCCAATTATTATTAGATTATTATTTTTTATATAGCGATTATTTAATGGTTTATTGATATAGGTACGTACAAATTCAGTTAAATCAGCGTTTATTATATTTAAAAGTTTCGTCAGAAAAATAATTTGACATAAAACTAAAAAAAATTTAAGTGCATTTAAAAACAAACTGCATTAGCGTCATTTGGACCACGCAATGTATACATCTGCGTATTTAAAATTAAATATTATTATAATTTGGCCAGATTTTTAAATTGATTGGCCCGTATAATAGGTATATAGTGGCTACTGGCTTGTGCCTTTCACAGCTAGTCTACTTATACAAATTCAGAAAAATCATGAATTTTTTACTATCTAAAATATAATAATTCACGTCTCTGTTACTGGATACGTATAATCTATATTATATTGGAAAATATAGCGAGTTATTTTATTTTTGTTGTATAAAAAAAAAACCAGACAGGGTTGTAACCTACATAAAAAAATGCTTATAAAAAAAAAAAAAAAATTATTTAAATGACGCCACTGAATAAAAACATTGGTTTATGTCGTACGTGCACAGGTATATGAAGTAAAATACCTAGTCGAATAATTGGTGTGTATAATTAATATCGTTTTCCGTTGTGAAAACAAAATTTTTAAAAAAGGCAAAAAAAAAAAAAAAAAAAAAAAAAGGCAAAATTAATTAGGTACCTACTTAAATAATTTGAACTATTTTTAGGGCCGTTAAAATTAAATATAAAAATTTCGCTATATAAACCTCATTAGGCTAAAATATATGTAACACCTAAAAGTCCGGTTTCCTCGGGTTTGCTACAAATTGAAAACGATATAGTTTCCGCGAATCGGTAATTTTTAGTATATTTATAACAAGAAAAATGTACATTTTGTTAATAATTGATTGCGATTAAAAAATACGTTCGTTTTTATTCGTATTTTCGTTTCTCGAGTGAACGTTCCCCGAACACTGCAGGTACCTATATAATATAATATACCTATTGTACCTATATATATATAGTATATCGTCACCCGAGAACGAAAAGGTTCTACGCGAAAATAACGAATTGTTCGGGAGAGCGTATTAAAGTTAAAAATGGCCATATATATTATATTCTCGTTTTACTCGTGTTATATAATATTAGAACTTCGACATATATAATATATCGTTCAGTATATTATATTTATCGATAATAATTGTCGGATTAAAGAAATATCCTCCTACGAGAAAGATCGATGATAGACGCGGAAAAAATATGAAAAAAAAAAAAAAAGTGATTTTTCAAAAAATTTACGACTTTCTCTCGTTCTCGGGTGAGACAATATTATTATTATTAATACGTAACGATACGTATAAGATACACGATTATTTCAATATTAAAAATCATTATCTCACTAACCTGAGCGCGTCCAAAATATTTGTGCCGCGTATCACTGTAAATAATAATATGCTATAAATGTAGGTACGCGCGGCGCGATGTCCGTGTCGTGGCACGCGGCGGCGGAGACGCGGCGGTCGAGGAGAGCCGGCCAGAGACACGTCTCGAGGAAGACTCGCTGTCGGGTTCGCGCGGTTGCGGCGACCTCGGCGGCGACTGGCCACGACGGGCGATGAGAGTGTATAAGAGGTGCCCGCGGGAGCGGTGCGTGTGCGCACTAAAATAATAGTAATAATAATAATAATAAAAATAATAATATTATAATACACCTGTACGATAGTGTACTGGTTTATAAAATATTATTATTACCTATACAAGACCGCGTCTAAGGGGGGGGGGGGGACCACATCCCAAATTTTTATTCGACACGTTTGATACAGTTTTGATGTATAAGCCCGTACGTAATACAGGTACACACCTGCGAGGGCCGACAATTTTCTCGTAAACGTTCGTAAAAGCCCGGTCCCAAAACGTTTTGTAGAAAAGAGCAGTGTTGTCCGATATCCGGCACAAAAAATTACTGTTAGAAAAATCCCTTACCCGGCCCGAAATAAACTCAAAATGACGTCATCACACGTACACTCTAATTGTTTTTGAGGGGTTACGTTTGATTTATAGCCCATGCCTATACTTAAAAATACATCATTATATTATTGATATTATTTTAAAAAAAAGTCCAGATCCGGTCCGAAAAATGTTGTAAAAACATAGCCCGGTCCGGTCCGAGGATTTTTTTTAAATCTTAAACCCGGTCTGGTCCGGTACGAAAAAAAAGCCAAGCGCTTAAAATGCCGGGTCCGAAAACATTTTGTAGAAAAGAGCACTCGTCCGATCCGGTACAAAAAAATTACCGTTAAAAATGGCCTCACCCGGTCCGAAATAAATTCAAGATGACATCATAATACACGCTCTAATTGTTTTTAAGGAGTTTGATTTATAGCTTAATTTAAAAAAAAAAATTTATACCTACTTAAAAATACATAATCATTGTTATTGTTTTAAAAAAGTCCAGGCCCGGTCCTCAAAAAGCCCGGTTTGGCTCTAATTTTATTTTTTTTCAAAATCCGGCCCAGTCCTAAAAATTTTACAAAAAAAAGCCCAGTCCCGGCCCGAACAAAATTCTAAGACTTTAAAAAGGACCGGCCCGGCCCTTTCAGGTAAACTAGTAACTAGGTAGCAAACTATATCAATATTTTTAACCATATCCGATCAATTAATGAACCACAACACTTCAAAAAACATATACTTTCTTATACGTAGATTGTGATTTAAATGCAACAGTAAAACTGGTAAAAACAATCATATGGTATGTATAAGGAAAAACTCTGATATAGTTATAAAAATCATCATCAATGATAATATTATAAACATTTTTTTTTTTAAATAACTTTTGAACTTGCCAAAAATTAGTAATCATAATTTTATTCAAAGAATGTATATATACCTAACTAGTGTTCAATATAATTTTTAGGCGGTTCTCTGTGACAGAATTTTATACACAGACTAAAAAACCTATTTTTGTCCATCGTTGATTGAGTTGTCCGTAGACCATAAAATTTACAACATTTTTAAAATTTATAAAATATTTAATACTTCGAAAACTTTGAAAAAGTTGGGAAACTTCAGACGAAGACTTTTTAATTTTTTAATATTTATTCCTTAAAATAGTTTAATTAAATTGAAAATCATTAAATATTAGTCTACCAAATATTAAAATATTGGATATAAAAATGTAAAAAAATTAAATTATAAGTTAATTTGTTGATAAATTCAAATCTGTTTTCAAAATGTATAAACCCGATAAATTACCAGGGATATAATGAATAAAACAAAAACTCAATATGTACTAAAATTATAAAATACATTTTTCCTCCTTCGAAAATAAAATCTAAATACGGCCTTGATTACCTATATATTATAATGTGCAGAAATATACCTAATATTATTATTAAAGTCCGAAACACGTAGCCTGCGTCTACGTGGGAACACGGAGCGCGGTGTATATCAGGCACGTATTTAGATCATATTTTTTTTTTTTTTTTTAGTGGGGGGGGAAGGGACGATAATTTTTTAGAAATATTCTAGTCCCAAAAATGTATAAGTATGTACAAACTAAATAGTAAACTAATAATAAAAATATGTATAAATAAATATGTATAAATAAATGTACACATAATAAACTCTTGTAAATAAACAGAAATGTATACTTAAACAATATAATTTCAGTTTTTTTCATTATTAAATCTATTTTTCTTTTTTTCATTTTAGCAAAATTTTGTACTATTTTTTCTACGATACACCAGATAACTTTTTTCTCGGCTATTAAATTTCATAAGTTTTTCCTAACATTAACTCTTTTTGCATGCAATTCATTAGCATATATTATCTCGGCTTTAAATTTTTCGCCTGTTAATAATAATAAGCATATTATACCATATTATTACATATTATATATGAGCTTACCAAAACTAAAACAGACAACAGCAAATTTAATTTTTCAGTTAACGGGTAACACGGTTTTATATATAATATAATAAAAATTGTACACACTTAGCTTATCAGTTGATTGAAAATATTGCACCAGTAAAATTCACCGCTAGATAACGTTGAATACACGGCGGAGGACCAATATTTATACTGGTTTTTTTATACAAAATATCTCACGTTTTTATTAGGATATCACAATTATCACCAAAATTTGTTTAGTCAGTTTACGAAGTTATAATAATTAATAACGGTCCTTATAGCGCCATAGTGGTGGAGTATTATTAAGTATATAATTATTTAATTATCAATTTGGTATAATATCATATGGGCTTTGGGGATGGGGGCCAGGTGTGTACCTACACAACATACGATATACGATATAGATTATTATAGTTAATAAATTCAAGGCCAGTGGCATAGCCAGGGGGCGGTGTTTAACCCTCTATTGCCTTGTTATCATACGTTTTAACCTAATAAATAAATTATAAATTATACTTTTTAATTTTAATTTTTGTAATTTTTTTATATATAAACCACTGAATCTCGTCTTTAAACGGTCCAATAAGAGTATGAGCATTAACCAACAAACCAAACAAAAAATTAAAAAATTTATAATTAAAGTTATACTTAACCCCCCCCCCCCAATTGCATAACCCACTGATCAGGGCTGCGAATTTAATGCATAAAAAATTGTCTAATATGAATGCAAGTATGCAATTATAAATGGCAAAATATACTCTCAAATATACACTAAAAAAAAAACCGTAAATATGAAAAAATATGCACTAAAAAAGCCATAAATATGCAGAATGATTTTTTTTTGTTAGATATTTAAAAACTCATTTTAATAATTGTGTAGGCGATTTATAGATACTACATACTTGTATAATGTTTCATGATTCTTGCTGTATGCAAATCGTGGCGGCGGTGGTCACTAGTATAAGATTCACTGGAAAAAATGTCAATGTAATAATCAAATATTGTTCAAAAACTTTCTAAAACAACGAGGAAAAAACATTTTAGTAGAGATTTGAAGAAAATATGCTTTTTTATGCTCAAACACCCATTATATGCAAAAATACGCTAAGTCAATTTTTATATACCTATACATTTACTACAATAAAAAAAAATGTTACCGAAATTACTTCTTGAAATTTACTACAATTGTCTAAAAAACTAAAAATTTAAAATAATTAGAAAAATGTATTTGAAAGATTTGAAAGACATTCAAAAATATGCTAGATCAATTTTCGTATTTGTATTAATTAAAGTAGTATGAAAAAGATTTTTAACTAACTCATTTCCACTTACGAAGTAACAAAACAAATATGCAATTGCATTAAATTCACAGCCCTGAATTAATAATATATCAATAACGCAACAACACCATGGCATGAGGGCCTACAGGGAAAATTTAAAAGGAGGGGGGAGGGGGTACAAATTAAAATAAATTATAATATTTATATATTATTATTTATTTATTTATTTTTTTTTATTTGAGTTTACGTACTATTATACATTGAAGCTTAACAGAATAATAATAATAATAATATAGGTAAGAGAATAACAAATTTAGCAAAAACAAAAATAAAGTAAATACATTTACATTTTTTCAATAGGACCCAGATTTTTTAAAAAAAAGGGATATTAATTTATGGATTAAAGAAAAAGGAATTGAGAATAAAGGAGGGATTCATGTCGAAAGAAGAGATGGAATTTACTACATTAATAATCTGGCTTGATAACGCAGGACAGTGAAAAATAATATGACTGAAATCGCATACCGTAATTTATTTTGTCATGATAAAGGGACAGAAAAGGAGAAGAATTTAAATTGAGATTATTGAGTGTGCCAAATATGGCCAAACCTAACTCTGGAAAAAGCAGTAATATATACCCTGGAAAGATCGGAGTTTAGAAACCAACGGAATCGAGGAATGTCGAGACAAATTGATGATGCCAGGCATTTCTAAAAACTTTATGAAAATGAGGAATCATGTCCGAAAAAGATATTCTCGAGGTAAGCTTCGTTAAGACATCAGACTTCTCATTACACTCGATCCCCACGTGATTTGGAGCCCACAAAAATATAATTGTGTGGCCGGAATCTTCCAAATCCGAGACAAGAGCACTAATGAGAACCGAGAAGGTCGATGAACCAGATTTGAGAAGGTTGCTCTCATTATTGAATATAAGATTAATTGATAGTCAGAAACCACCAACAATTTATTGGGGGGGGGGAGATTGGATAATTCAGAGAGCTTGGATTATGGCATGTCCTTCCGCAGAAAACAAAGAAGTAAAATGGGGAAGACAATCCGAAAATCATTATTGGAGACTTAGAATATAAAAAAGGCTGTAGTGAAGGGTATACGTCGGTACCTTCTGATATTTTAGCATAAACACTGTATATCATCTGGTAAAGATCGTATACTCTCTACGATTAAATCGTTTTACTTTTAATCATGAAAAAAGATGAAAAAAATAAAATTGTACTGTAGTAATACATTATACTTAAACATTTAGCCACATTGTTTTCTTTTCGTGAATATAGATTCCAAATAATTACAGTGCACCTATATAATATACGCTCAACAATCATATTGTGTACCGTTTTTAAAATTATTACGCAGAAATCTATCTACTTTAGATAATTTCTATGATTATAGTATACATCTCGATAATATATTCAAGGCTAAGCAAGTTATGGATTTTTTTTAATTCGTTAAGTTAAGGCAGTTAACAAAAATTAAGTTAAGTTAAATTAAAAGTTACTAAAATATTTTTTAATTAACTTTATAAATTAAAAGTTAACTTTGAAAAAAAAAGTAACTTAACTTAGTTAAAAGTTAAGATTTTCTTATTAACAATAAAAACATTTTAAAATACCTTTATTTCGGTATTCACACTAATATTTATGTGAAACAGAAAGTACTCATCACTTAAATATATTTTAAATATTGGATAGACACAATTCATAAAATATAGATCAACACAAAAATATGATCAGTTTCGACACGAAAACTAAACTGACCTGTATCACAAGAGCCAACAAAATGAGTATTTACTGCAATTTGCCCTATTGTGTACGTGTCTAAACTTTGGTTTATCATGATTGTACATTTCCCAAAACAACAATATTACATGACATCTATATATTATTAAAATAATGCAAAGATAATAAGAGCCACGAATCACAGTAATACTTTTATTATAATTTTCTATAGTATAAACATAATATTTCTAAATAGTAGAATTAGTAAAATACTAAAAGGTAAAAACCTCATTCAGAAAATTTTTATTTTAAATTTACGGACAAAATTTAACTTAATTAACATAATTTTATAACATAAAGTTGACTTAAGTTAGTATATTAAGTTTTAAACAAAAGTAACTTACTAAGTTAAAAGATAATTTGATAAAAAAGTAACTTAATTTTAACTTTTAACTCGTTAATGTCCAGTCTTGAATATTATATTAGTATCGTTGTATCAAGTTGACTTTACAGTTTACAGTGATAGGTATTAAGATAACTGCCGTGGCCAACAACGAATAATAAAAAGATACGTATCTAATATTATTTTTGAATAATTACAGAGGCGTATTTATAGGGTGGGGTGGGTCAACCGCTTTTAAATCCCCCAGCCTTCTTGACAAACTCTCAATCAGAAATTTCTACTTAGATTTTTCGATATTCGTGCACATTACTAATAGACCTAAAAAATAATTATTGATAAAAACTCTTTTAGATTCTAAGCAAAATGACAACGATCAATTTTTCTAGTAATAGCCTACAAAAAAAAAAAAAAATGTGAAAATGCGAAAATCACACATATATATAAATCGAAAAAGGGTTATTTCCTCGTCATTTTGGAAATAATGGTCGTGTAGACTTGTACTCAGTATACATAATATATTTTAGTACTTTTTTACATCATAGAGTTTTAAACGAAATGTTATCAATTTCTCAACATTTATAGATATTACAAGTTTTGAAATATTTATATCATAAATGTTCAAATAATATATTCTAATACTTAATAATATTATACAAAGTTAGTCGTACGTCACTATTCACTATACAATATGTTCAGGCGTAGATTAGAAGATAGCCTCCCCTCCATCGAAGGGTTTTATCATAATTTGAGGAGTATTATAGATTGATTTTTTTTAAACTATTATAATACCTACATTTTTACTCACATGGCATATACTATGCGTATATCCTCTGTATTTTTTACGAATACGTCTACAGCCCTGAATATAAACTGAAAAATCTGCTGAATTGGAATATTGGTACCTACTGAATTAAAGATAAATCTATGAGCTTTAAAAATATTTATATGGTTTAAATTAAACTATTGAATATTACAGGTACTTATACTATATAAGCACAAACGTTGAGAGTCGTAATATTTACATGCTATGGTATACAGTATAATAGACACTACATAGACTATAGGGAATACGCGGCTATATTTTAAATAAAATTTATTTTTATTTTTATTTATATTTTAAAGCTAAATAATTGTCGTAGAAATTTTTTAATGGTATCTTTATTTTAGTCTCATTCGATACTATAATAATAACTAAAGTTGTATTTTTGAGTCGTATAGTACTTTAATTTGTATACATCCAAATGTATTAAACTAATTTTAGTGAGACTTTAAGGGATAAAATAAAAAAATTGAATATATCTCGTTCTCAAGAAGACTTCAAGACTAATTCAAATCAGTTTTTAAAATCCTTATCGTATCACTAAATCAATCGGTACATTGGAAATAGAATACGTCAAAATATCTATGTTACGTATGTGATGGGAAAAAAAACAGACAATCGCCGTTTTCAATTCCCGTAAACACGTCGTTGTTTAAGTGAGTCAAACATTCTAACAGTTTCTCAATATTTTGTGCACGACTGACTGTGCGAAAAATCTGAACGAATGAAACAATGTGCAAACATTAATGTGATATTTTACGGTAAAAATATTAATGAAATGCGCAGTTAATAATAAGTAGATATAATTTATTTCTATGATTCAGGGAATTACAGAAAATTATCAATGGTGATTGATGAATGGCCGGTAGGACAACTAATTGAATTATGGTAATCGTTTCAGCATGTAATTTTTAGATTTTCAATAATTATCAAACATTTGAAAAATTCAAAATAATATAGTTCTCGTGCTATTAAACTAATCAATCCGCCAAATTATATTTTTTTTAATCATCACATCCAATCTGATGTCCAGTGTCCATTAAAGAAAAATCTATATACAATTTGACACGTTCACCGGAAAGTCGGTTTCTCGAAGTGGTTTTCTATTTTATGCGTTTGTTGATTGTTTTTATCATTGTATTTGTAGTAATTTTAATAATAACAATTAATTTATACTATCACATAATATTATTATATTTTAATATAATATGCAAACATATATATTTAAATATATGTAATGTAATTACTTTAAATAATAGATAATGGGTATCATAAAAAAAAGATATTGTTTTGAATATCATAGTTTAAAAACTCAATACTCAGTAGGTAGGTATAAATTTCAAGTGTCTGACCTGAGATATTTTCCAATTTATAACAAGTTTTGGTAAAAACGTTTGAGAAAATTACTGGGAAAATCGAAAAATGACCTCTTTAAAGAATCAAATAGATTGTGGTTACTATAATCTACTGATTCAATAACTAGATTCAAAAACATTCTTTACTCCAAAATGCATTATTGTTAAACCAATACATTTCTTATTACTCTCAGACTATAAAACATTTAGATTACCAAATTCCACCACCAATATCCTACACGATGTGCAAAGTGTTTCCCTGGATTTTTTTATTAAAAAAAAATAAAATAAATGACACAAAACAAGGTGGGCACTTAAAAGTATGTCCCATTTAGGTATATTATAAACAATTTTCTTTTATCTCTGCATATTTTTAAAAATTAAAAAATTGTTGTGAAACGAAAAATGTTCCTTTTTTAGGAACGAGGAAAAGAACTAATTCATTTTTTCAAGCCCGGAACGAAAAATAATTTAGTTCCTTTTTAACAAAAGGAACATGAATGTGACTAGTTCCTTTTTTAAAGGAACTTTCGGAGCACTGGATATAATAAATATATATCTACCTACACACTATTATAATATTGTCAGTTTAAAATTAATTACAGTAGTTATGTAAAATGTATGCTTGTTTTTTTTTTTTTAGTATATATATATATACATCTTTAGCTTAAAAACATTTTTTTATTTTTTTAAACTAAAAAATCGGAAGTTTTTTATCTATAGTTACTATTTTTTAATACAATTTTACTTTGATTACTGATTACAGATTTTATAATATCTATATATATATATATATATATTTTTTTTTTTTTTAATATTTACGTAGGTAAAAGGTAGGTTCTTATAATAACATATAAATTATTCATAAAAATGTTTATAATACTGGTAGTTATTACACAATAAGAACAAATAATTATGATATAGGTAGCTGTATAATAACTATCATGATTTAATAATAATTTTTATCTGTGTGCTGCAATTATATTTAATAATGAATAACCTAAATCGTTTAGGTATTGTGTTTTTGATGGGTTAAAGTTTGCTCAAAAGAATTCTGCCTTTGTTATTTTTGCAATTAACCGTTATCGTGATGTTAATTGTTAATATTATTTATAAGTAAACTCTATAAATTATAAGCTACACTTTTGTTTGTAATTACAGTTATATCTAAAAAAAAAAAAACACTGTGTCTTAATATAACTATAAGAATACAAGTAAAAATTTAAAGATTGATTTATTTATTACAACACTGTAGGTACCTCCTATAGCTAGTTCTATGTGATTTTTTATTTATTTGTAATAATAAACTGTTTTACTATTTACTAACAGAAATTGGAAAAACTTTTACGGGGTTTCAACTTTATAATCGAGTCGGAAAGCCCACTCAGCGAGCGTGCTAAATTCCCGGTTTCTAAACGTACCTATTTTAAACAATTAACTGTAATTCCATAAACAATTTGTTTGACTTACCATATGTACAGACACCCAGCGGCGCATTATGGTTCAATGTATGGGGATATAATTTGCCACCCCTAAATTTACACTAAACTAAAATTCCTTAAATATAATTTAATGACACACAGACGAGAGAAAAGTTACAGGGGGAGACCCGCTAAAAATATTTTTTATTAGTGTTTTTAGGGGGGGGGTGCAACGAGATAAAGTACACATTTTAAAAAATATTTTGACACACCCTATCTAATTTATTATCAAGTTTTATACGCGAGTTTATATGATTTATATTTATATTTATGGCTTATACTTTTACAGTTTACCTAGGTATATTATTTACAAATTGTTATTGAATTTTGGTGCCACTCTTCTAATTTTCCCAAAATAATTCCCATTTTTAATAGATAGGTAAGCTATAAATATCTGTTCTTACAGTATTCAAAAGTATTTTATCACACATATAATATATTAAAATACTCTTAGTATTGTAAAAGTTAGATACATATACTATATATATATATATATTATTTTTTTATCAGATGTAGAAAATTAATTTTATTATTGTGTAGTGAGATTTGTATATAAACACTATGTATGCCTATTGTACTTATACAGTACCTATAGATTTATCAATATCTATTCTGTATTCAATATTCATCGAATAAAATCCTATCTAAAAATGATTTTTCTTAAAAAGTAGACTAATATTTTTATCTACTTCATTAGTGTATTAAATGCTACATATAATTGGGTATTTGAATATTTTAAATACTTTTTATCTCTGTATTTAATTATGTAAGTATTCTAAATATAGTTAAGAAGTATATTTTACAAAACTGTATATTATACACATATTGTGTATATTTTTAATTAAAATATGTTGTAACACATTAAAATATTAAGGTAGGTATCATCACTGATTATAATGGTATCATAATAGCATTGATTATAAATACTATATTATATATAGTCAATGATAATAGTATTAGACGGTTACTAAGAGATGAGAGAAAAGTACAATTGAAAATTACAAATATATACTTAAATTGATACTTATATTTTATACCTCTTCTATTATTATTTAAAAAAAAAAACTAACTTGATACAAGGAATAAGGACATGATTGTTAAATTGTATTTAAATGTAAACTTTAAAGTGAATATCAAATATAATATAAAATAAAATAATAAAATATAGGTATATTATATAATGTACCTATTATTAGTCAGGAAATTGATAATTTATTGTTTATAATTTATTTAGGTAGGTAATAATTATCTAACAACATACCTATTTGTTTTATTTTATTAAATAAAGGTGTGATAAAACTATAAAATAAATAACGCAAGATTTTAAATTAGGTGGGTAGGTACCTACTTATTCAAATAATAGGTACCTACTTAAAATAAAAATTAAATGTAAACAAAAATCGCTTTTTTGAAAATTATATAAATTGTAGGTAGATACTACTTAGGTACATACTTATTAGTTATTAATACATTGATTCATTATATTAAATTTAATTAAATATTTAATATTCACTAAAAATATATAATATGAGATTACCTACTAATTAATTAGGAAATAGGAATACGTACCTTGACTTTAAAAAAACTCTCCAATTTAGGAATTTGTTTCATGCATTTTTCTTCTTTTTCTTTTTAGATTTTGATATTTTTCTAAACTGTGAACCACTTGGTTTTTTTTGTTTCACAACACTCGACTTCACGTAAAAAAATAAGTATAACAAAAGACAAAAGTTAAAAAGCGTATTTAAAACACGGACGATCGAGTTATCATTGAATATTGATTTATAGTTTATGCCAATATTACTTTATATTTCGAAAAACAGATAAATATTTATTTGGGAAGACGAGAAATATAAAATACACAGATGCAGAGCACGGCATAGTTATAACTTATAAATAAGTTTGTATTTTCCGTGGTACCTAGGTACTTCTCGGCCGCAGCCACTTCTCGTTTCTTACATGAACATTGAACACCATTGTCATACCAACCACTATTATTAATATACATTTTATTAAACTACTACCATTGATTAGATATAGTAGATATATAATCAATGCTACTACTTTACTACTTGATATTGACTTCATGATAATAGGTACTCATATAAAATAAAAATTACGTACAAAAACGATCAATAACAAAACAATTTTAAATAGGTATATAATATATTACTAAGGCGGTTGAAAACGATGTATTTATTTCATTGATTTAGACCTAAAGATTTAGATTAAAATTTTGTATGTTCTTTACTAGAGACCGTTGAAAGCAGAATTTTTATATTTTGACCACAACATTTTTAAAAAGAGTATTCAATTTTTGGAAATGTACTAATTTTCAAAAACCTTTATCATATGAGAACTAAATGATATAGGTATATTATATTATTATGTAATACAAAATTCCAAATTTCCATGATCGGTGTGCCGCCCCCTAAAAATTACCACCCGGGGCAAATGCACTCTTTGCCTTTTCTCCTATGCGCCCCTGCAGACACCCAAAAAAAAAAAAAAAAAAAACAAATAAAAATTGTAAATATTGCAGATATTGCAGGTAACCACAACAAATTATAAAGATACACGGAGTATAATATAAAACGAATAATATCTCCCTTGAAATGGGCGGCTTTAAGAGGTTGTCACGAAAACTCGTCCGTCACACGGTCTACTGTGGTCTCTGTGATCTATAATCTATGGCACCTTGATAAAAAAAAAATATTGTACATTCGCCCAATAGGTCAAATCGCCCAAAAAAAGATCAACTCAATTCTTTTGACGTCCTTCCCCTCCCCCCCCCCCAAAAAAAAAATGTAATGCTAGAGCTACCTACTGCTCCCTAGTAACCAAATTAACAAACTCGCAACTATAGACTAACGAAGGGACACAACGGGAATTATATAAGATGTCTAAACTTATAGATATTTAAAAAAAAAAGATTTGTTTATATAAAATGGAAATAACTATAATTACATTACCTGACGTACTTTTTTTCGTAGGACAGTACTCTTTTTTTGTTGCATTGTCCGAGGGTCCAAATACATGAAATCGTACTTTTTTTTCAATTTTTTTTTTTTTTACAAAATATCACCGGTTAATACATGTATTTTATTATTTTTCATGATTTGATCATTTATATCTTATGGTTTGACCTAATGCATATTAGTACAGGATTATGTTTTACCATTTTGGTATGAACCACGATTTAATAATATTATTATGTACTTTATAACTTTATATTTAGTATTTTCACCTTTAAAAATGGACACCAATGGTGTATTTGACTTGTGACCATTGGGAGGGGGCAAAAAAGATGTTTTTATATGTATTGAATTATATATTTTCCAGTTAACTACTTATTTTAAGAGCTATAGGGGGGGGAGGCTATTGCCCCTATCGCCCCACTTCAAATAAGTACTTGAAAGACACACTCCTAATAAGTTGACCTTGTAATGAAATTATTTCAAATATTCAGTTTTTTCTAGAGATTATAAATAGAAATAATATAAAGTAATCAGGTAAAAAAAAAACATGTATTGATGGAGATGACCTATGTACTATGAGAAACATTGTAGCATAGTTTACACATCGACCAATCCCTTCAAGGGAGAGTTTTTTTTCTATGATAAAGGCGGATAAATTGAAAAATGTTTTTTTTTTTTTTGGATTTTCATATCTGGTCACCATAATTCTAGTAAATGTATCTAATCTTCAAGTTAGAATTAGTACAACTTTGTTTATTTTATAAAATGTAATCTTTCATAAAAACGGGACATACCTACAATCTACATCATACGTTATTATTGATTATTTGAGAGGCTCGTAAACCATTCGTCTCATGGGCCCCCGAAGGTTTTCAAATACTTCCATATCAGTTTTCCTTGCATGGTGTTAATTGTTAATATTCTAAATTTAATCTTTTCTATTTGAAACAGATACACACTACCTTTATTTATATTTTTTAAATTTTGAACAGTTTAATTATTTCGAACAATTCATAACAAATAATATAATAGATAATATTAACAATAAGTACATACGTATCTATTCATTCTATATTAACTAAATTATAAGTCGAATTATAAAATAAATTAAAATTATAGAAAATGTATAAATTTTTAGGTTTTTAAACATAATCTTAGACACCCGTTGTGTCCGCAGTTAGTAGTTACTTAGTACCGGAATACATGAATCGCCTCCCGTCGGTTACTCCAATTTCCTCCCGTTTTAAAAATATTGAATGGCCTCCCACGTTAGGTAGTTCCAAGTGCGTAGCGAAGTAATTTTTTTTGGGGGAACAGTATCTCAATTTGGCCAACTGATTCAACTTTGCATTAGCAATTTTCATTATTATCAACTTACAAATATATTAGAAATAGGAAACAAAAAACAAATTATATCTAACAACATTATCTATAGTGCCTATCACGTAGTTTATTTTAATAGAAGTAGAATCATCAACCCTTTAACTTGACTAGGTATACATTTACAACAAACCACATTTATACTAATCATACTAGACCTTATTTCCACAGTTTTTAAAAAACTTAGAAAATATGAAATACACTTCAACTAATATCCAATTATTAAATCCACTTCAACCAATATTATATATTATAATATATTATTACATTAAATTATTATAAAGATAAATCCGAGACTCGATATTATATTATTGAAAAACCAAAATGCATGTTGTAGTACAAATAACTGTAAACACATTAATTTTTGTAATTACAACCAAGTTATATATTATATTAAAGTCAAGTTATTATTTATTCCATATTTCTAGAAATAAGGTCGACAATTACCTAAACATTTAAAATCTTTGAAACTTTAAAATCACAAAAAATTAAAAAAATATATACAATTCGTTATTATAGAATAGCGCGTAAATTCAAATCGTTTATTCCTGACTTGGAAAACGTTGTGTCAAAAACAAAAATAAATTGCACATATATATTTAAAATTGAACTCTGCGTGTGTTTAACAGGTTTATGACGTATAATGACTATATACACATATCTACGTCTTGTATATTTACTTTGATTTACCGTTTACCGTATAAGTTTAATGATTTAACCATTTAAGGGGATTGGAAGCGACGATTGTCTGTTTCTCTCTATCACACACGTAACATAGCAATTCAGACCATTTCTATTTCCAACGTACCGATGGATCTAGTGATGCGATAAGGATTCTGAAAACTGATCTGAATTCATCGTCAAATCTACTGTAAAACGACTTTCCCACTTTTTTAATTTTTTGCTTATGATTTACACAATAATTGAAAATGTCAATTTTTAAATGTTCAAATATATTAAGGTAATTTTAGGGGGATTTAGGGGGACAAAATCAAAAATGTGGGAATGTCGTTCTAAAGAAGACATCACGACGAATTCAGATCAGTTTTCAGAATCCTTATCGCATCACTAAATCCATCGGTACGTTGGAAATAGAAATGGTCTAAATCTCTATGTTATGTTACGTGTGTGATAGAGAGAAACAGACAATCGCCGCTTCCAATTCCCTTAAGTGTAATGGTATAAGTGCCAACACTCATAAATTGTATTACAATATAATCATTGGTAGGTAATTGACTCTACGACAATGAAATAAATTAAACGATCGGTATTTATACCTACGATTAATTTCTAAAAACAATGGCGTTGATTTTCATTATTTTTTAAACATTTAAAATGTATCAGATAATCGCACAATATAATATAATCCTACAGTAGGCATTACTGTGCGCAATTAGTAATTAGTAATCTTACGTAATTACTCGATTTTATATATTTGAATAATATCAAATGTATAGCTGCACTTATTCCTGAATTATATCTGCAGGGTCAGAGTTATAGTTTAATTATATGTATATATATTTCTGTAAATTGTATTTACTTGCATTTTACATTTTATTCCAAATAATCAAAACTTTGAATTGTAAAAATTATTATCGTGGTCGTCAAACTGTAACATAGATTACATAATACCATTCATTATAATATATATATTTTACCTATACTTACATAAAGTTAGAAGTTATGAAGTAGAAAAAAGTAAAAAAGTAGAAGTTATTAAGTATGAAGTTTTGAAGAGGAGGAATGTGAATATTTGTTGTGTGCAAGAAACAAAGGGGAGAGAGCAAGAGAAATTGAAGAGGGGTATAAAATCATATATTCAGGAAGGACTAGTACAAGGAACGGGGTGGGAGTGATATTAGATGAAGAAATGAAAGGAAAAGTGGTAGAGGTGATTAGAAAAAGTGATAGGGTTATTTTAGTGAGAGTAATATTAGAGGATAAGGTATTAAATATAGTAAGTGCGTATG